>KK351353.1:20969-66214 GCA_000671755.1 Glossina brevipalpis | reverse complement strand
TCAACCTTAAACGTATGGACAGACGGACATATATTAATTTTAATTTTATGATTAACGAAATACTCGAAACTAAATTCTTCTTTGAATATAAATCTTATTTAAGAATTTCAACCTTTAAACAATGGACGGACGGACATACATTTCAATCTTAAACAGATGGACAGACGGACATATATTAATTTTAATTTTATGATTAACGAAATACTCGAAACTAAATTCTTCTTTGAATATAAATCTTATTTAAGAATTTCAACCTTTAAACAATGGACGGACGGACATACATTTCAATCTTAAACAGATGGACAGACGGACATATATTAATTTTAATTTTATGATTAACGAAATACTCGAAACTAAATTCTTCTTTGAATATAAATCTTATTTAAGAATTTCAACCTTTAAACAATGGACGGACGGACATACATTTCAATCTTAAACAGATGGACAGACGGACATATATTAATTTTAATTTTATGGTTAATGAAATACTCGAAACTAAATTCTTCTTTGAATATAAATCTTATTTAAGAATTTCAACCTTTAAACAATGGACGGACGGACATACATTTCAACTTTAAACAGGTGGACAGACGGACATATATTAATTTTAACGTTATGGTTAACGAAATACTCGAAATTAAATTCTTTTGAATATAAATCGTATATAAAAATTTCAAACTTTAATCAATGGACAGACGGACAAACGGATATATATTAATTTTAATTTTATAGTTAACGAAATACTCAAAACTAAATTCTTTTGAATATAAATTTTGTTTAAGAATTTCAATCTTTAATGAATGGACAGGCGGACATACATTAATTCACAATTTTATATAGTTCACGAAGTACTCGATAAAGTCTCCAATGTACATATATGGGGCATACCGTTGTAAATGGAATGATACGATAATTGTTTACTAATACAACACTCAAGGCTTAGAGCTAAAATGTGCATTTGTTTGGAAAAAACGTAATTTGTAGAGCATCGCAGCATAGAAATTAAACATCAGTACGATGGATATATATGAAAGAAAGCCTTTATGTTTTTTTGAGTCTATTGGTAGATCTAATATCAGACTACTTTTATGTAAATTAAGTCCTGCCTATAAAAAAAAAAAAAAAAAAACTTCCTATAATTTATGAATATTAAGGAAAATTACTTTTTCATTTTTTCCCTCCCAAATACTTAAAGGACTAACAACGACATATGTCTGATTGAAAGAGTTAATTATTTGCCTACGAACTGTCATCTTGGGTATTGATCGTAAACTTGTGAACCGGCAACGTTCCGATCATTCCGATCGTGTTAATAATAATTGATCAGCGTAAGATTCTAAAACAGTTCGTCATATCCGGCATTACGATGCGCAAAATTTGAAACGAAAAAACAAAACTTCGTATATAGAATAATCAATAAATGACCCTAGAGAACAAGCACTCAACAGTTTTATCATTGTGGGAGAGATGCAATAAAATAAATTATCAGCAAATGGTTAGGCATCCGTTAGGATGCCGAAGTGATTGTTGGATGTAGGAAAGGGTACTTGGTATACTCTCGTTTTATTCTTATTTGTCTATGAGGTGAGTTGTCATCTCGGATCATGTTTTTTTTTTTTTTATTCATTTAAATTTTTATTGCACTTCAATACATATATCATGATGATGATATATAAGATAGAAAATGTTTTTATTGGAATTTATATAAATATCTTTCAAGCTGATATGAAATTAATATTTGGTTGTTATTGTAGCGAAAACGATTTAAAAAAATTCCAATAAATTTTCGAAACACTTTTGAACATATACGCGTACATTTGTATGGTGCTACTTGTTAGTGGAATTTCGTTCAGTTTTTATTTTAATTTTTTGATCGATCACATTAACGAAGAGCACGCCTTGGTAAAAAAAAAAAAAAAAAAAAAAAATTGCTTCTGCCTTACACAAGTTTACAAAGGTCAGAAGAGACTAAATTCGATTATATTCTTCCACCGCCTTAGATCTATTAAGAGATATTCTGGAAGAAAGCCCCACTAATGGGAAATAAATACGAAATTTGCAAAAAAGAAGAGAATCAACTCTTTTTTATTGGGTATTTAATGAAAGGAAACTTAAATGTCTTTTAATTGGTTAAGCAAGCAGTTGCAAATGGTCAGTAATCTTCCGAATTTTTGAGACCCGTTCAAAATAATTCAGAATACGGACTGATGAGAGATAATCCGTTATCGGTTTAGGTCAAATCTAATATGAATTCGAATTATGAATTTGGAATTTAGTGAACCAAAGCAAAGGAAGTTAGCAAATTCATTTCTCAAATAGACAATAGATGAGATGAAGTGTAATTTTACTTATACTACCGACCGACAATTTTAAATTATTTTCTGTCGTCTTTAAAATCCCTAGAATTTTTGTAATAAGCGTTATGAAAATTAAATTCAATCAAAATTGATAATTAACCAATTGATCGGTTAGATTCAATCGTCTTTCGTTTTTAAAGCTCTGCTCTAAAAAGTTTGCTGACAAACGTGCAATGTTTATAAGGACCGGATCGATCTTATTTCCGGAAGTTGGATTTGATTGATGTAAACAAAAAAAAAAAAGCCCCACAAGAATAGATCCGATATGCACTCAAACGCAAAATTGAAGGTATCCGAAAACGCAGCGACAAGGGAAAGAAGCTTTTAAGTGGACATGAACTCAATACCGGATAGAAAAACCTGCTTACACTGATTAAACTCTAAGGAAGACAGGAGATAAATAAATACAAAAAATATCATATCGCGAATCTTTTAACTTTTAAAATATAAAACCGTAACAGTTCTTTAGCTGTTATACGAGTCCATAAGCTTCTGTGACTGGATTTTCAATTGTAATCTCAAAGTTGTCATAACAAAAGATAACGTTCGGACTGAAGAACTTGAATAAATCATTTTAAAAAATCGATGATTATTTAAAAGAGTTCATTTAATTTCTGTTTCTGTAAGTTAACGAGACATAATGTCATAGTTCGGCTCATCCCCGGTATACCCCTGATTTATCAGTTACGATTATGCATCATTAACTTGTTCGTTTTATTCAGTCACCTGTAATATCGAATCGATTGATGAATTGAATTAAATTGAAGCGATTAATATCTTTAAAATATTTCTCAAAAAAAAAAAAAAAAAAAAAAAAAAAAAAAAAAAAAAAAAAAAAAAAAAAAAAAAAAAAACGTATGTAAATATTGGAATCCTTTACAAAATACAAACGAATTCAATTTTTACTAAATTTTGTCTTATCCGAAATTATGTTATTAGCATAGAATTCTTAGAGACCTGGATCTAAACTAACCAGAATGTAAAATTGCAAACAAAATTACACAAGCATCACTTAAATATTAAAACAGCAGATTAAGCTGAATTGCATTATTTTAGCAAGAAAAAAAAAAAAAAAAAACCAAAAAGATATAAATAAAATATTTTTTCCGTCCATACATTATTTAAGAAAGCATTGATGAACTTATAATATTTTTTTAAGAAATCTATTATTAAGTTTTTATTTAACAGGTTTGTGTTTGGTTGAATATATCACGCCCTTTTTCAAACATGATTGATGCGTTAGCAAGAAGTTGTAGCTTTTGTGATGGAATTTTCGCTATTTTATTAATATCAACATAGAAAGTTTTAAAAACTTATACAAGCAATTAAAATTAAATGTAAATATTATGGTACGCTCTCTTCACATTACATTATCCTGAACAATGTTATAAGAAGTAATAGGTGGTATATACTGGGCCTCGTAGGCTTAAAGTTATGATTTGATAAAAAGAGAAAAGTTTAGAATTCGAGATATTAACGCATAAAAAATGTTCTTTAACGGGTTTTAATTAAATTGGCGATGAATGCAACAACGTCCGAATAAGAAGGAAATTGATGGCGGAATTAAAAAGATTATGCGTTGATTGATTGGTGTTTGCATTATACAAAATTATTATTCTTTTTTTTTTTTTCTTTTTTCTTTTTTTGTAAATAGTTATTATTAGTTTTTACTTTTCTTTTGCGATTAGTATTGTTGAGGTTTATGTTTTCCTTTCTCTTTTTTGTTTTTTAAATTTTGCTGTCATTCATGCTCGCCTGTCCTGGTGTATTATGTATAAAACCAAAGGTTGTTCGTTCATTCAATGTGTGTTCGGTTCTGTTTTCATTACTTTCATAGATAAATATTATGTATCTTCATTATTATTATTATTATTATTATTATTATTATTTAGTAATTTTTATGATTTTGAGAGGTTTATTGTTGTTATTGTAGGCGTTTGAATGAGGGCGTGCTTTAGAGGTGTCAATTATACACATGTGTAGGTTGATGTTGTTGTTGTTGTTGTTGTTGTCATTTATCCTTTCTATATTGTAATATATATATTAATATATATTTAGGGTGTTCCAAAAAGGAGAGAACATTTAGAAAAATTTTTTAATTCGAGGAAACGCATATGCAGCAGTCAAGGCCAACCGACCATTTATTTTGTTAGATATTTCGAAATTATATATAACTTTGATATTAGTGCTTTCAGCTAAAGAAGAATTTGTTATGTCCGAAATTATGGTTTACATTCATTTCTCTTTTCTTTTCGAAAAGTACGCACGTACTTTAACAATTTCAATTCAATAAAATTAATTAAAAACAGCCAGTAATTTGACTTACACTCTATATTATCCTTTCTTTTTTTTTTTTCTATCATATATTGAATTTTCTGAAGACACTTACAGGGCTGATAATAAGCGCAGATGTCTTCTTCATTTTTGCTGCTCTGCGACAGGTTTGTTTGAAGTCTATCACTAAACCGATTTAAGCGTTATTTGCAAGCAAAACGAGTGTAATATAATTTTTGCTTTTACAATGTAAAGTGATTTTCATTTCATTCATTTATTCATTTGGTATTATAAATAATCCCATAACTAACTACTATTTATGTATATTAAAAATGAAAGCATAAAGAATCCAAGATAACAATAGTATGTTTGTTAGCTTTACATCCTTTATGATATGTTAGCCATATTATCGGACAAAGGGAATATCAGAGAGAGAAAAAAGAAAGAAAGAAGAAATGCTAAAGATCAACTCAATTTGGTACACCCTTTATACATATGTATATACTATATATGTATATATAAATACATATATATACATATACATATGTGTGTTTATGTATTTCTATTGTGTAAGCATACATTTATATATTATAAAAAATACTCTGTTTTGTTTTTGTTTTTATTTTTGTCATCTGTTAATATTTACTGTTGCATTTATTTACGATTTTAAATTTTCTCTTAATTTCATTATTATTATTATTATTATTATATTTGTTTTTTCAACTTAAATGAGTTTGTTTGTTATGCTTTAACCGCTTAGAGTTCGCCTTTTTTATTTTTCTCTTTTTTGTTATTTTTATACTTTTGTGAACTTAAAGTTCTGACTCTATATCGGCTTTTACATACACATCTATACGTACATATACATACGTTATATTTATGTCTGTTGTGTGAATGTATGTATATGACTGCTACAGTACATTACTACATTTTGTAACTTTACTTCATCTTCTTCTGCTTCTTCGCTACTAATGTTATAATGGTTTTTATTATTTTTCTCTCTCTTTCTTTCTTTCCTTTTTTAAATATTCTTATGACCTTGTTTCATATGTATGTTACTTTTAACTACGTCTACAACTACAGCTTTTTTTTTCAATTTTTCTCTTAATTAATTTTTGTTTTTTTATTTTTTTTTTTATATTTTTTATGTATTTAACGTTATTAACAAAATCATAATAAAAATAGTTTTTTTTTTTTTTATTAAAAAAAAAAACAAAAAACATTTAACTGAACTTTGGTTAAAACTTAAAAAAAAAAGGTGCAAATATTTGAATTAAAAATTATTATTGAATGTGATCGATATTATCACAACAACAACAAACAAAGTCGCACCTTTCTAAACGCCTTTGGAACAATAAGGAATTTTTACATCGACCAGCAAAAGGATGAGAATTTTCTAGTATTTTTATTAATTTTTTCATACAAGTCGCAAAAATACGCACCGAATAACCAGATCAGTATGAAAGAGTTTCTCTAAGTCGCTTAAGCCACGTTCGTCTTTCTTTTCACAGGTCGCTATTCTAGGAATTCGCTCGCTCCCAATGCCCCAAGTTAAGATAGATAGAAAAGTGCATATAGACGTAATTTCGCAAATCAAATTTGAAAATTTGTCTGATTTGTCAACAATCACGCCTATCGGTACTAAGAGGGGGGAAAAAAAACTAAAAGAAAAAAGAATAAAAAAAAACACAAAAATACAAAAGCAAGTAAAATTTTTTTAAAAATTATTTTCAATTAATAACTTACGACTTAAAGCGGATATCGTTCAGAACCTTGATTTTAACGGTTGTCACGGTTAGATTCCTTTAAAAACAGATGTCTAAAATTTCATACTTTTTTACAAACTTTCGTAGCCAAGCCATGACCAACCTCGTATATATCAATAAAGCGAAAAAGGTTTTCATGTTCATCTCGAGGATGTTTCTTTCGATGCGTATTTTTTACATGGAAATTTGCCAGGAGAAGAAAAACATTTTAGTTCACTTATATCTGTTTACTATCCCCGGTGTACCAAAAGTATACACCTTAAGAACGTAATAATCTAGAATCTAGGCCCAAGTATTTAAGAAGATCATATTTTCCCTAATGCGAAATATTAATAAATTTTATTTTAATATTTTCTCACTTAAAAAATACATAAGATTTTCGTACCGAGAGATTACACAAATAATTCAAATCTTATTTTAAATACTTTGTAAAAAAAAATAAATAATTTTTAAAACCAACCACGCGCGATGTGATTCGATTTCATTAATATCCATAAGGACAAAAGTCCGCAGGTAACAAAAGCAGGTAGGAAAGCATTTCGATTAAAAATTATTATTATATTAAATATGTTATATATAAAAACTTTCTCCCACAAAGGGAAGGAAAAGGGGGAAGGGGAGTTGAGTTACTAAACGATATTATTTTGATTGAATAAATTTCATAATAATTTTTTCAGATTTTTCAGGAATGAGGGAAAAGCTTAACTTATTAATCAATCAATGATAAGCGGAAATTATAGATAAATCTGTCTGTTCACTTGATTTAATTAATAGCGACTTTTCTTGGAACATTGATTAGGAAAAAAAAAAAAAACACTTATTGGTACGCGGTAGTAATTATTGCTTCAATGTTTCAAATTTTTTCCTCATCGAACGCACGCAGTTTTGTACCACAAGCAAGTACCGAGAAGCTCTCTCCTGATGCGATACGCTAATGCATCAATGCAATCTGAGTTACGAAATGAGTTTGCACAGCAAGTTTCGTGGTGGCCCAACTCCTAGTTGAATAATGGAAATACTTGAAATAATTTTACCGATTAGGGGGTAAATACAATAATCTTGTGACCTTTTTTATTGGCTTAAATTATCCTCTAAATACTTAAGACTGAATGTAAAAAGAAGGTTATGAAAGCATCAAATTTTCGTATGATCCAAGAAGTCAATTCAATTCAGTTCAATATAAGCGTAAAACCATATTGTGAACATTTTAAGTGAGTGTAGTGGACAACCTGGTAAAAGTCCAAACAGCACAATTCCAGATGAAAGAAGGTTTACACATACATAATCAAGGCCATAGTAGATCTTAAGATCTTATTAATACAATTATATGGTCCGTGAATTAAAGATTAGAAGTAAAACTTGAGTCACTTTTACAATAAAACATAAATTAAAGAAATTTCGTAATTCCGCCCTAAGATTCAATCACTTCGAAATATTCGTCTCATATATAGCTTAAGAAAAATTTAATAATATTTCGCATTAGAGTTTATGAAATTACTTAGGTGGAGTGTGTGGTTGGATTAGCGATAACGAAATGCGTTTAAAGTTTTGTAAAATGTTTTGGGGTTGATGAGGCCTGATCATTATAATATATATATATATACAGTGTAAAGGAATGTAAATCCTGTTATTTTTTTCTCCTTTCTGATAACTAAGATGATTAAAATTTTTAAAAAATTAAAAAAAAGAATTTCGAATGCTAATAAACTTTCCTATTTAATCTTGATTTAGTTTAAAGAAAAAACGATAATATTTTTAAATATTATTAAAAAAAATCAAAACTTTTTTTTGCTTCTTTCTAAATAATTATCGTAACGAATGCGAGAACATTTTTAAGTTATTTTTATTATAAAAAATTAATTGTATTATATTTGTTTTTTAATGCCTATGGATTTAACACGAAAACTCGGTGAACAAATGATAAATTGAAAAGAAAAAATCCTGGTTAGTTCAACTAGATCACAGATCAATAAATCGATAGATCTCATAAAATTAATATAAAAGATTTTGAGTCATTAGACAGCATTCTCAAGACACTCATTCATTCGTTGGTTCTTATTCGGTTGTTTGAGAAACCAATTGAGACAAAATCAAAACCTTTAAAAACGTAAAACGCACGATAATTAAAGATTTTAGTTTGAAACATTGGAAAACAAAATCTTTAAAGTTTTAATAAGATTGTGGAGTTAAGTATAGGGTGTTTCAAGAAGAGGTATCATTTCAAATTTCGTGTCATTCTTATAGCTGCTGTTGCGATCATATTTGCCTGATCGCTGGTGCGATCCTTTGGGAAGTATCGAGGTAGTTGTTGGCAAATGAGCTGGATTAATAACCCTTCGACCAGAGGGAAACTCTGCACTGTACCCAGTGAGTGTTTGCTCTGGTACCTTGGGAATTGCGGAGGCCCATCGGGATTATTTCAAAGCCTGAAGGACGCATAGTATTGTTTTCTGAAAATAGTCCAGTGTTTAAGTACACCGTGAGATTAAGCTTCAAAGCAGATGCTCACGTAAATACAAATAGAGATCTTTGACAAATAAAAACTAGGACTTTTGCAGATACAATCGTTGATTGAGTCCTCGAAATACTTTAACATGAGTTCATGATTCTTTAAATAAAATTACTTTGACTAATTGATGAGATTCTATTTACATTTTAGTTCCTTGGTTGTGCGAAGAAAACCTAAAAAAAATCATTAAATAACCGTAACAAGTGACAATTTCAACCATTTTTTTTCTGTCTGGTATTGTAATTGGACTATATTCTTTCGAAAATACTGTTAGTTTGTTAGTTGATACAGTGAATCGATTGCTTTGCAGAACGACGTTTATGTTCGGCAGAATGACGCTACCTGTCACTTTGCTCGTGAAAAAAATTGCTTTATTGCGTGTTTTTAATTAAGAATGGTACCTCTTTTTAAAAGACCCTATAAGCAGCAAAACGAAAAAAAAAATCTTTATATTGCTACGCAGAGGTAAGGGATATTTGTTATTATGAGATGTTACTTTTTTGATAATTTTTGAATGATTAAATTGGCTTGGGAACGAATAGCTAGATAATCATTGAATTTCAATATAAATAAAACTATTTGACAAACCGTGTTAATCGCCCGCTTCCGAACATTTTGTCAGTGGACCTTTAAACCGGACTTAAAAAATACCTTTATCATGATTTTAAATTGTTTAGATTTTATAATTCTTGAACTAGAAGTAGGAGTACTTCCATTTTCAAACTCAATCCGTAACAGCATCTATGCCGAAATTTTAGGTTATCACCGTTGCGTGAGAGTGTCAACAACAAAGGATGACATACGGACGTGGTTAGCTTATATCCAAAAATATTTAAAGCTAGTGCTTTACACGTAGGAGATCTCCGGTGCAATTAATATTTAGTGCATACGCAGCATTTTCGGAAGTGTACCGTTTGTATTTCTTTTTTCAATTTGCAAACTAATCTGTGCATACATTATGTTGTATGAACGCTACGTTATGCATACATTACATTATATAGACCTTATCGGATGAATGAAACGAAATTATAAATTCCTGTTTCATACCTCGATGTAAAAAACATATTAGAATGAGAATCGATCATGTAACTATCGCGGACAAATGATGATCATATCAATCAGTGAATTGTACTGAGCTAATGAATTAAGTCGAAAACTAGAATTTTCATAATTTACTATCGTTGATTTTGCGGGAACAATTCTCCTCAAAACTTGACAAGTACCTGCTTTTTAGCTTTGGTTCCAAATAATCTGAAAAGCAAAAATGTGTCGAGTAAATTTTTTTAAATAAAGCTTGAGTTGACAAATAGGGAAAGCTATGATAATATATTCGTGTTCTAGGGAAAGAGTAAGATAAAGAGTTTATTATAACTCGAAAATAGATTTTCTAGTAAACAAACAGAAAAAATTTTTTTAAAAAGCTAATCAAAATTTTTAATAAAACTAAAAAGAAAATCCTTGCAATGGACAAGTAGACCGGTTCATACCAAAGGTAAAAAATAAGTAAACCGATACTGAAAATGACCACATTCGGGAATTTTGTACTGCATTTTATTAATTAAATCAATTCGTTCTTTGTATTTGAAATCAAACTGGAAAAAACTGAAATCGCGTATATAGTTTTAAAAATCGAAAGTTTCGTTCTGAAATTCTTAAGCAAGCAAAAGTCTTAAACGATCGTTAGTAGTAAGCGCTTTGCTTTGCTTTGTCAAACAAAAAAATTATTAAAAATGAGACTGTAAATAACAATATATTTGGGGAGGGGGAGTGTTAACCAAGAAAAATCTAAGGTTATATTAGATTAAAATTTTGTAATTACTTTAAAATTGCATAGAGTGGGTTACTTGTCACTTAAAATACCACCAATACGCAATACCTTGTTGTTGTTGTTTTTATTACATTCGAGAGCTTTGGAAATTTGAAAAACTGGAACATAAGACATTATTTTTGAAAGCCGAATCTTTAATACCCGCTGTTCTATAAATTTTCTATCTTCATATTTACATTTTTTTTGTTTTTTCAAATTAAAAGATTTGACGCTTTAGGGTTTTGGTGTTAGTTTTTTTGTCTTTCTTTGTTTTGAGTGTTAACGTTCTCGTTACGTTTAAAACGCAAAGCTTTTGTGCATATAATTTACGCCTTTTTTTTTAAATCTCTATTCGGTTCGATTTGACATCTTGAAACAAATATACTTAAGTTATTAACAAACAGTTAATGATAGTGACTGACTTTAGTTCTTCTGTACTATAAACATTTAAATCAACATAGCCAAATCAACTTCATATGTTGTTGTTGTTGTTGTTGTTGTATCCATTGTATAGAATAGGATAATGTATGAGTGTTACAAACATTTTATAGACTTACTGCTCTTCCAGTGTTTTGTGATGGGCGGTATAAAAATTCATTGGCTACGTTTTTAAATTTCTATCAAAGTTCAGTTAAATAGTTTTTAAAATTAAAGACAAAAAAAAAAAAGATTCTTTTAACTACTTTTCATTCATAATTGATTTGTTAAAAATGTTGCTTGATTTTCTTGATGATATTTCTTCCGCTTAAAGCAAAAACTATATAATGGATAGGTAAATATTTAAAATAAAGTGTATTTTCCAGATTTATAATTCCTTTTAAAGTAAACTTAATCGCACGACCCTAAAATACTATAAAGATAAATAAAGGGATTGATTGAAAAAAAAGTTTGCTTTCCTGTGCTTGCAGCTTCGATTTGAAATGATTCTTGACTCGGTTTAAAACTTTGATTCGTTAAGCATTCCATTATCCATTCCTCCATCTGCCCACATATGTATGTTTGTAACTCATTCGTTTAAAAACAATCCATAAACTTACTATTATTAACTTTAGTATTGTTGTTGCTGTTGTTGTTGTTGTCCTTGCAAACATTATATTGGTTGGTAGATTGGTATGTATGTGCATTTTGTTGACGTTGTGTTGTAAATGTTTTTAATGTTATATGTGTCTGGTTGTTTATCAATAATTGTTGCTTTTTTCCTCATTTGTTGTTTTTTGTTTTTGTTGTTTTTTTTTTTTATATATATTTATGTTCTTATTTGCTCTAATTTATGCTCCATTCTGTTTTTAGTAACCCTTGAGACGATCCGCCAGAGGCGGCTTGGGCACTTTCGGTTGCTTGGCGCGCGCTACACGCATACGTTCGGCGGCCTTAGCCAGACGTTTTTTTCGCTCCTCTGCCGTTTCACTGGCTCGTCTCAATCGCTGACGTGCCGCATTCTTCATCAGTCTTAGGGTTCTTTGTACATCGGTTTCGTTCTGGCGCCGTATACGATTGGCTTCGGCATTTTTCGCCAGACGTAGCCGGTACTCGGCCTCCGTTTCCTTGGCCCTCTTCTCACGCATTCTAGCTGCGTTACGCTCCAGCCTACGTTGGCGTGCCTCTGGCGATTCGTTACTGCGACGACGGGCGGCTTTTTGGGCGCGTGTGGATTGACCGGTTCCAGTACTTAAGTGGTGATGCAGGGGATGTGTTGTCTGGCCGTTGGTTTGTTGTAAGTGCTGTTGTTGGATTTGCGCTTGCTGATGGAAAGTATTTTCCAAATTTAATGCAACGGCTGCCACTGAATTGGCTGAATTGTTATTATTGGACGAGGCTGATGAGTTATTATTATTAACGTTACTGTTGTTGCTATTAGCTGAGGAGGCGGCCGCTGCGCTAACTGCTGCTGCAGCCGCTGTAACCGTATAATTATTATAGTCTATGAGTCCCCTATTATTCGGGTAGAGATGGTGCATGGGATTCTCATAGCTGAGGTATTCTGGCTTGATAAGGAAGGGATCGCGTGCGGACAGCGGTGCCGTGGGTGAGTTAAGGAAATACAAGCGGCTATGATGATCTGTCGTTATGCTCCCTCCGCCTCCCACTCCCGTGGACATCTGTAGTTATTTTGCGACTGTCCTATCAATCGCAGTTATTTGCCGTCGTCGCTACCGCCGACGTTGTTGCAGTTTTCACACTTTTTCTTCTTCTTCCACTATTTATTCTCTACACTTGCACTTAATTTATTGTAGTTCAAGATATTCGAAATGTAACAAAACGAATAACAATTTAAAAACAGTTGATATCAATATTTCAACTAAAGTTTTTCGAAACGATTTTAGCACAAAATTTATAACAAAAAATGTTGAGTAAACAATAAAAGCGACATAACTAATCAATATGGAAAAAATTTCCAACTTGAACTGGAAAATGCCAAAGCGCAAACGTCACTTCCACTGTAATTTCCATAATTGAAAACAGGGATGTTAATAACTGCCCACAATTTCCACGAAAGCATATTTTTGAAATATCAAAAAAGCGAAATAAGACAAAACACAAAACTTTAAGAAATACAAATATTTCTAATTTTTCATTATTAAAAAAATCTTCTTAAATTAATGTATAACAACTGAAATATATATAAAATATATTATATTTATAGAATGCAACCGTGTGCTTCATCTAAAGACAACACTTTCCAGTTGTCATATTTTGTTTACATATGTCTAAGGTGTTATAACTACACCTACTCCAAATGTTTTGTTGCTGTACTCACTTTTTAATCCGCTTCTAGTGATGATTGTTTATTTAGTTGCAATCGCAGTTTTCATCAAATTGTAAATAAATGCACAGAATTATTTGTCAATACACACAGACAATTTTAATTGAAAACTATAAAATTTATTGTAGATTCTTCAATCCAAAGCACAAAACGACATGAAAAGATTGAAGTAAAAAATGTTGCCACTTTTTAGCGTTTTATAAAGTTTGTAACTTATACTAGGGTAGTTTGACAAACAAAAAATCGAGTAGATGAGTTTTAGAAATATAAACGAAAATAGATCATATCTTTAAAATATGTGCTAGTCCGATATTTATTATGCTTTATGCAAGAATTTAAATTGATTTAACAATGTCTATCTGTCGATACTTGTTGTTTGCGTTCGCAAATATTGAATTTGATAACTGAAACATGATACATATCGTGTTAGTTTGAGTTTATAGATAAAAGTTTGAGGGCGTGTTTCACTCAATATGGGCAGGTAATTAAAACGAATTATGGTATCGTATGCAAAATTGTATCAAATTTTGTGAAAGTGTTTAGCGGCATATTAGAGTAGCTAGAAAAGATCGCCTAGAGAGTTAGGAACACATTTGGAAATTTTTATACATTATCTTAATTTGGCGAGTATCCAAGATTCGCCTTGAGGTGAACAAAATTTTGTGATTTGAACTATGTGTGAATGTTTTAGACATACGTTACCGCAACAATTTGATTGTAAGATCATTGCGGTAACGTATGTCCAATACATTCACATATAGATCAAATAATAAAATGTATTCACCTCAAGACGAATCTTGGATACTTACCACGTTAAGGTAATAATCTTACAATCAACTTTATTGCGTTTTTACAAATGCGCTCTAAGAGGTGTTATAAAAAAGGAAGTTATAAATATTGATTACGTATGAAGAACTTAAGTTTCATTTTATGTTTTTGGTAGAGTTTGAATAACGTATGCGGTAAAATTCACATTCGTCCGATGACTTACTTTATTTTTGCATTACGTATGCACAACAGCGGTGGAATTACCCTTAATTATTTATGTCAAATCAAGCGAAAGCATAATAGTCTTTTGTATAAATTTGGCTTAGAATTATGCGTGCACAATAAAAGGTTACCACAAATATCTTTCTTAGAGTTGCGTTTAAAAGAGAAAACCGTTGTACAAGAAAAACAAATAAAAAATTAAACATATTTTTCGCTTCCCTCAGTCGTTTAATATACCTGTATATTATGGCGCCAACTTATGAAATAATGAAAATCATTATTAACTTTTATGGCAAAACATTGAAAAGCACATGATTTCATTGTGTTTGACTTGCAGACAATTACTGGGAAATATAGACAATTTTTATATATAAATTCCTTTTTACTTAATTTTATTTGTTTCTTGTTTATATTATGAAAAAAAAAAACAAACGAACATCAGTTACTTATTTCTCTTATTTCTGCTGGCTTCTTTTAAAATAAAGATAGCGACAAAAGTTGTGAAAGACGTCGTACGTAATGTGAAGAAAGACGACTCCCATGTTTCTCCGTGAACTAATATGAAAGTTGATTAATATATACGTAATCAGTACATTAATTTCACCGGCATTGTGCAAAAACATACCTGTTTTTGTGATGACTAGATGCTTTTGTCTATTTTGTGTGACAGCCCGGAATTTTCCATCTTTTTTTTTCATAAATTGATTGATAATCATTAACAAGAGGTGAGTTTTCTAATTCGTAATTTCTTTTGTGGCATTCGAAAACATGTATCGGAATAATGTACATGTTCTTAGTCAAACTAAGATTCTAAGTTTGTCATGTCGTTCCGTTAGTTTTCTTATGCTTTTTTGAGAGTATTAAAATATACGAAAATTTTCAAAAAAAAAAAAAAAGAACTGAAGCTTGACCCATATATCGTTAGTTAAATTACGCAGCTCTGGTTTGGAAGTAACTAAACATTGCCTGCCATAAGTTCATAGTATCTGGCAAGTCCTTAACAGTAGAAGAAGCAAAATAAACTGTTTTTTATTTTTGATTGTTCAATACGCTTGAAATTTGCTTAGGAAAGTTCTTAATCTTTGCACCAAACTTTTAGATCATCTTTAGATAATACTAAAAGAAGTTTTTCGACAAAATAAAATGACATTATGATTACAAGTCTAGTTTACCTTTTTTATTAAGAGTACACTTATCTCCGAAGAGATTTGTCCTTCAGATTGTCGCCTTTAGTAATATATTTTAGAATAATCGGAAAGTGATTTACCATTGATCGGTGCAAGGTTTCAGCTAGGTTTAGTCATGTGTGGTTGTCCATACGTCTGTCTGGGGTCTGTTGCACTGAGACGCTGACTTTACTAGAAATTTATATAGAAATCTAAATGCAATAAACAGAAACTCCAACTTTGTACTCATATTCATTAGGATTCTTCAAAAAAGATTAATACAAAATCGACCTGCAAACAAAATGAAACAAAGTAACTTATACTTAGGGCTTAAAAATTGAAACAATTGCTTTTCAAAAAGCTTAGAAATTGGTCTGATTGCATGTGACGACATGGCCTTAACTGCTATGAAATACTATGAAATTTTTCATATCCTGCTTTAAGATAATATGTATATCAAGATCCGTTTCACGTTGAAATTACATTTTTTTTGCTTTTTTAATATGGTAAATCCTTTACGCGAGTTTTAGTTCGTGCAATTAGCTTTAAAAGTGTTGCCAAAATGTACAAAATCATGAATTCATATATCGTATAATACAACGCACGCATATATTCGCATCTCTTCATTCTTTCACATTTCATCAGAAGAACGCAATGAATTATCAATAAATTCAGAGGAAATCAAAGGCGAAGATTATAAAAATATGGTTCAAATAGAGGACAATTAGCTTCTTTTGTACTTTTTTTTTTTTCTAAATAAGAGAGTTGTTAATGAAACTGAGAGTAATAGAAAAAATGACTTATTTTATTTCAAACAGAATTATATGTTATGAAATCAGTAATTGAAATCATATATTTTGTGAGAGATCTGGCATCATCATCATGATAAAGTAGAGAGTTTAACATGTGCTTGGAATTCAAGCAACCACCTGTATATACTGTATTTATTATCACTTGTCTGGGAAGAAGGGAGCCATAGTAATTTTTATGCTTTTAGTATTACGGTAAACGCGCTTTAGATAATGGTTTGTATTGTCGGCAATCAAAACAAAATGAATAATAAGCGTTCAATATTTTTATTTCAATAAATTAAAATATGAAATCTATGATAGCACATAGAAATATATTACGTGAGAAATTTTATTTACGTGAGTATTGCGTGAGAATTTCAATTCTTTTAAACTTTTGAACGAATGCCTTAACACAGATAGAATAACAATAAATATAAGTGAATCAATTAGAGTATGTACGTGTGTGTGTGTGTGTGTGTGTGTATGCGCGCGCGCTCGCGTCTGTGTGTGTGTGTTTGTGTTGCTAAGAGATATATGAGGATGTGCGTGTGTATGTTTCATAAATATGAACGTGCAGGAGATAAAAAACATATGGTAGCAAGTAATTTGTAATACAGATAGATTAGAAGAATCAAGAAACAATGTAATGAGATTATTAAGAGAGTATAAGAGAGTATAGAATGGATACATTCATTCTCTTTGTAAGTAGTTGTTAATGATTTAAGAAAAGATAATGAGAGCATAGTTATATTTAATAATAACAATAATAACCACACAGATATATATAAAATAAGGCGGTTGTTAAAAATGTTCATTCAAAAAAAAAAAAAAAAAAAAATTGTTTGAAATTATTATGAAAGAGAAGAAAAAAAATAATTTAATTTTCACACAAATCGCTTTATACGTATATTTAATTTATAGATATCATAACTATACGATATTACGTTGAATTATACACACATGTGTGCCTATTTATGTATTTGTAGTTTATTCACATTACATTTTTGTTTGTGTGTGAGTGGTGTTGATTGTTTATGAATTTTTACTAAATAAATATCAAAATTGTTGAATGTTAACATGATTACATGTATGGTTGCTATTATTGATTTTGTTGTTGTTGTTGTTTTTTTTAATAAATTTCAAAGAGAAAATGCTTAATCTTATTTTATATGGGCGCAGGGTAATTAATATTCTATTGTTGTTATTTAATTTTCATGAGTTTCCTTAATAATTATTAATTCCTTATAATATTCGAGAAAAACGATTGAAAAAGTTATACTAGTAAGCAAGGCAACGTTAATGCGTAAACGAATTTTTTTCTTTTTTTTTTTTGTTAATAAACTGCGCATAGATTTCAAAAACTATTGTCTTCGCGCAAATCGTGGCTTCTCAAGTAAATATTGTTTGTTTAATTAAAGACACACACCTTCATCGTTATTCAGTGTCATTTTTATAATGAACTGTTAAACGAACCTAAATAATATATGTATTAAAATTTATTTGCTCGAAGTAATGGTAAGCTATAGGTTTATTTTTTTTTTATTTCAGACAGACAACGAGCATTTTCAATCTTGATCTGTGTAGCGTGTAGCATGATCTCAACGAATATAGTATATGGGACAAGTTACAATTTTTTTTTTTTGTGAATTTTTGCGACCGTGAATGTTCAAACAATAAACAATAGATAAATACATAACACAAACAAATAAATAGGCAGAAAGACAGAATGATAGACAGACAGACAGACAGATATGGATAAAAAGGCCCCGAATTTTATATTAAGAAAAAATATGTAAATATTTTATCAGGTTTCCGCTCCGTGTTTGTGAAAAAAATAAATGCAAGGATACACACTTATCTAGCATGTTTCCGTTTTTGGTCATTGGTCATGTCAGTCATTTTTAGAATTAAAGCTTCCCACTATAGTATATTATGTCATGTAAGTTTCTGAATTGTGTACTAAAAATTCAATAAAAATGTTTCTTTTAATAGTTTTTCATTCATAACAATTTCGTGAAAAATAATTGGGCTAATAAATATGGTTTCTTATTGTTACTCATTGCATCACATCGTTTGGTCAGAGCGGCAATTATGCTATACCGCGTATTTAAAATGGAGTACATTTAAAGAAAATTGTTCTCCTCTTCGTGATGCCAAAATTTAAGATTACGTCTAAGAATCTTGCGATCCCTGGCCAGCACAATAAAAAAACAAAAAAAAAAACACGGCCTTGTTTTTATCATTGCGATTGGTAGCCAGTCCCATACTTATTGTTGTAATTGTTGAGATTTCTAATACTGTTCCATGTTGGTATCATTTGTTTACGCATTCATTTTACAATTACTCGGCCTTAGTTGGAAAATATGTCTCTCGTTAGGTCACATCTATCTTCGTTATGTTTTTACGATCGGTTTGCTCACTTCTTCCTCCTTCTTTTGGCAAAATTTTTTATTTATTTTAGATGTTACTGTCTTGAAATATTGTTATTTTTGTTATGCCATTTTTTCATATAAAATTTACGAACCATCACAAATGAGAACTACAGTTTACGAATGACGGTTTCCTGGGGAGCCACTAGCGAAAATAAAGCCTATCAAAATGATCTTCAAATATATATTGGCTAATATGCTCCGGAATAAAGATAAGTTCGTGCCTATTCACATCTTGAAAACGTAAGTGACTATTGTCTCTAATTTTAAATTAATTAAACTAGAGAAAGTAGTATTAATTTTGTTGTGGAAAAAAATTCGACAAAGCAGAATGCATTTTTCATTCAATCCGAAGCTGAAGTCAGCATGTGCGCATCGCGTTCCGGTGGATAATTCCATAAACTTTAATCGCAGGAAACAAAATTTCATTGACTAATGAGTACGACGATGGATCGATTAAATGAATATGATTAAATACAAAGCATACATTTACACATTTTTTGAAGTATTTGAGGTATCTATAGAAATGGCATGTATTTCCTTACGATAGGTTAACTCAACCACTCACAATTTATAATTTTTTTTGGAGGCGAGAACTCTATTGTTTTAGTTATAAAAAATAGAAAGCCGCTAATTAAACTGCCGCATTGGGCTGACCTTGGTCATAAACCTTGCTTAGATAAAAAATTCGAATGCTTTTTTATGATTCAACAGGTCGCGTGGTAAAGCCGAATCTTATTCAAACTTATCACGAGTTTTATAGCTTCTGAAAAAGTGGGGCTTAGTGAGTAAATCTCGCTAATATAAATCCCGTAAACGCAAAATTACGGTTTAGATTAGAAGGTGCATTCAAATAGCGATGAAGCTTTGGTAATCCGTTCTGAATCCAGAAATGCAGAATTTGTTTGGTTGACTTTTTCGTATACAAAATCAAGATCATGAGATCGGTAAACAAGGTTTAAATTAAATTAAATTTAAATTAAATTAAACATTGATCGTATGGGAAATGGTTTTAAAGGAAAATAAAAATAAGAAAAACCAATAGTTTCTTTTTTACAAACGTTAACGTTAACTTCGTAAAACAAGATTATGAATTTTCAAAATTGCAAGAGTAAGAGCAGTATAGTGTATAAAATTAAAATAGAATCCTTGATATTAAGCGTCTTCGCGCGATCAAATTGCTCGATACTGTCTATACTATTCGAGCGTATAAATAGAGTTAGTGATGGATTGAACATTACGATGAATTGATGTACAGAAAAGATATTTACTCTTAGTTAACAGTTAATGCTGTTTAGCTGTTAACACTTATTACTGAGACAGAAAAATGGAGTAAGAAAGCAAGTAATCACCGAATAATAACAAAGAGAATAACTAATAACAAGAGAGTTTTGCATTCGTTATCTTTACACGTTAGAGAAAAAAGTTATTAAAATAACTAGAGAAAACTAGATAATAGTGTGAATTAAGAAATTTTTCACAATACGAAATCGTAAGATCTTAGGGACTTTTAATGTTTCTGTTATCAATAACAGTAGCAGCGTAATTCAATTAGCAGCTATTTTTATTTAGTTCTCTCTGATATAACACGATGAGGGGCAGGTATTAAACGAAGTCTGTTTCTGTTTCTGTTTCTGTTTTTTTTTTTTTTTTTTTTTTTTTTTTTTTTATATATATTTATGTTCTTATTTGCTCTAATTTATGCTCCATTCTGTTTTTAGTAACCCTTGAGACGATCCGCCAGAGGCGGCTTGGGCACTTTCGGTTGCTTGGCGCGCGCTACACGCATACGTTCGGCGGCCTTAGCCAGACGTTTTTTTCGCTCCTCTGCCGTTTCACTGGCTCGTCTCAATCGCTGACGTGCCGCATTCTTCATCAGTCTTAGGGTTCTTTGTACATCGGTTTCGTTCTGGCGCCGTATACGATTGGCTTCGGCATTTTTCGCCAGACGTAGCCGGTACTCGGCCTCCGTTTCCTTGGCCCTCTTCTCACGCATTCTAGCTGCGTTACGCTCCAGCCTACGTTGGCGTGCCTCTGGCGATTCGTTACTGCGACGACGGGCGGCTTTTTGGGCGCGTGTGGATTGACCGGTTCCAGTACTTAAGTGGTGATGCAGGGGATGTGTTGTCTGGCCGTTGGTTTGTTGTAAGTGCTGTTGTTGGATTTGCGCTTGCTGATGGAAAGTATTTTCCAAATTTAATGCAACGGCTGCCACTGAATTGGCTGAATTGTTATTATTGGACGAGGCTGATGAGTTATTATTATTAACGTTACTGTTGTTGCTATTAGCTGAGGAGGCGGCCGCTGCGCTAACTGCTGCTGCAGCCGCTGTAACCGTATAATTATTATAGTCTATGAGTCCCCTATTATTCGGGTAGAGATGGTGCATGGGATTCTCATAGCTGAGGTATTCTGGCTTGATAAGGAAGGGATCGCGTGCGGACAGCGGTGCCGTGGGTGAGTTAAGGAAATACAAGCGGCTATGATGATCTGTCGTTATGCTCCCTCCGCCTCCCACTCCCGTGGACATCTGTAGTTATTTTGCGACTGTCCTATCAATCGCAGTTATTTGCCGTCGTCGCTACCGCCGACGTTGTTGCAGTTTTCACACTTTTTCTTCTTCTTCCACTATTTATTCTCTACACTTGCACTTAATTTATTGTAGTTCAAGATATTCGAAATGTAACAAAACGAATAACAATTTAAAAACAGTTGATATCAATATTTCAACTAAAGTTTTTCGAAACGATTTTAGCACAAAATTTATAACAAAAAATGTTGAGTAAACAATAAAAGCGACATAACTAATCAATATGGAAAAAATTTCCAACTTGAACTGGAAAATGCCAAAGCGCAAACGTCACTTCCACTGTAATTTCCATAATTGAAAACAGGGATGTTAATAACTGCCCACAATTTCCACGAAAGCATATTTTTGAAATATCAAAAAAGCGAAATAAGACAAAACACAAAACTTTAAGAAATACAAATATTTCTAATTTTTCATTATTAAAAAAATCTTCTTAAATTAATGTATAACAACTGAAATATATATAAAATATATTATATTTATAGAATGCAACCGTGTGCTTCATCTAAAGACAACACTTTCCAGTTGTCATATTTTGTTTACATATGTCTAAGGTGTTATAACTACACCTACTCCAAATGTTTTGTTGCTGTACTCACTTTTTAATCCGCTTCTAGTGATGATTGTTTATTTAGTTGCAATCGCAGTTTTCATCAAATTGTAAATAAATGCACAGAATTATTTGTCAATACACACAGACAATTTTAATTGAAAACTATAAAATTTATTGTAGATTCTTCAATCCAAAGCACAAAACGACATGAAAAGATTGAAGTAAAAAATGTTGCCACTTTTTAGCGTTTTATAAAGTTTGTAACTTATACTAGGGTAGTTTGACAAACAAAAAATCGAGTAGATGAGTTTTAGAAATATAAACGAAAATAGATCATATCTTTAAAATATGTGCTAGTCCGATATTTATTATGCTTTATGCAAGAATTTAAATTGATTTAACAATGTCTATCTGTCGATACTTGTTGTTTGCGTTCGCAAATATTGAATTTGATAACTGAAACATGATACATATCGTGTTAGTTTGAGTTTATAGATAAAAGTTTGAGGGCGTGTTTCACTCAATATGGGCAGGTAATTAAAACGAATTATGGTATCGTATGCAAAATTGTATCAAATTTTGTGAAAGTGTTTAGCGGCATATTAGAGTAGCTAGAAAAGATCGCCTAGAGAGTTAGGAACACATTTGGAAATTTTTATACATTATCTTAATTTGGCGAGTATCCAAGATTCGCCTTGAGGTGAACAAAATTTTGTGATTTGAACTATGTGTGAATGTTTTAGACATACGTTACCGCAACAATTTGATTGTAAGATCATTGCGGTAACGTATGTCCAATACATTCACATATAGATCAAATAATAAAATGTATTCACCTCAAGACGAATCTTGGATACTTACCACGTTAAGGTAATAATCTTACAATCAACTTTATTGCGTTTTTACAAATGCGCTCTAAGAGGTGTTATAAAAAAGGAAGTTATAAATATTGATTACGTATGAAGAACTTAAGTTTCATTTTATGTTTTTGGTAGAGTTTGAATAACGTATGCGGTAAAATTCACATTCGTCCGATGACTTACTTTATTTTTGCATTACGTATGCACAACAGCGGTGGAATTACCCTTAATTATTTATGTCAAATCAAGCGAAAGCATAATAGTCTTTTGTATAAATTTGGCTTAGAATTATGCGTGCACAATAAAAGGTTACCACAAATATCTTTCTTAGAGTTGCGTTTAAAAGAGAAAACCGTTGTACAAGAAAAACAAATAAAAAATTAAACATATTTTTCGCTTCCCTCAGTCGTTTAATATACCTGTATATTATGGCGCCAACTTATGAAATAATGAAAATCATTATTAACTTTTATGGCAAAACATTGAAAAGCACATGATTTCATTGTGTTTGACTTGCAGACAATTACTGGGAAATATAGACAATTTTTATATATAAATTCCTTTTTACTTAATTTTATTTGTTTCTTGTTTATATTATGAAAAAAAAAAACAAACGAACATCAGTTACTTATTTCTCTTATTTCTGCTGGCTTCTTTTAAAATAAAGATAGCGACAAAAGTTGTGAAAGACGTCGTACGTAATGTGAAGAAAGACGACTCCCATGTTTCTCNTTCATTAGATATCGAAAATAATTCTTCTAATTATATACATAAGCTTTGAAACATTTTAAATATAATATTTGACTAATATTTCAAACTGAATTTCAGTTTAAAATGCATGCATTCTCTCTACTCCTGTATGTAAACGCATTTCTATTCAATTTTTGTCATTTCTCTATAGATTTTAAAGGTCTCTTTAGTTGAAACTAATTTTATAGGAATCGTTTATATGTATTATGTAAAATATAATGAATGCATTTGCATATTTAGTGCAAACAATTCCATACACTATCCTCTCTGTTTCCTACATATCTTCATTCATTGGTTCTTAATTTTCATATTCGTTGATTCACATATACGAAAGATGTCCTAATAAGTTCATAGAATCACAAAATTCTTTTTCCTTTTTTTTTAAATATTTTGCTACTGTTGTAATCGACTTGTGACAGGGTGGATTATCTTGGTGAAAGATTTTTACTTTTTTCTTGATTTGAGGCTTTTTTTTTTCAAGATGTCCGATAAATATTAAACTATGCGCATCCTAAAATATGATACGCAACAACATTGCTCGCTGACTTTTACAATTTTGCCCCTTTGGAAGGCTTTTGAAGGTTGCTTAGCTGGTGTGTCAGTGTTTCACCAATTATCATATATGGAATGAAAAATTCCTTTTTCTTTCGCCTAAACGAATCGAAACTGCTCTCTGAATCATAAATACATTGTTGGTTTTGGTCAAAATTAAGGACGCGCCAGTTCGTAAAAGCAAAAACGCAATTCGAATAGAGGTTTGTTATGGACAAGCGTTCATGTAAAATAGTAAATACACTGGCTTCTAATATTATTAAGGCGTCGGATATATTCGCTCTTGCAAAACGATTTTGTGTATTTTTTTTATATTTTCTTGACAAGCTATCGAATTTGGGTGATCATGACGTTTTCACATGGAGAACAAATAACATAAGAAGTTTTAAGTCGATTTTTGGTGTGAATGAAATTTTTTCCCATTGAAAAGGAATACTTTATTAATAAATGAAATTCAAAATTTCCAATTATTTAGAAAATTACAGAAGTAGAGTTAGTAAAGCAGGGAAGTCGATCGATAAAGATAAAAAACGCTAACCGACCAGGCATTCACTACCTAGATTGAGGCCACAAGCTATAGCTCTTTTCCCCACTTCTTGTTCCTTCAGAATTGATATGAGGGAAGATATGTAGATAAAAATAGTACTAGAAATGGGAGTGGAGATACGGGTAGACATAGTAGCAACTAGTAATATAGTACATGTAAGAGAGAGAGAGAGAGAGAGAGAGAGAGAGAGAGAGCGAGAGAGAGCGACAGAGCGAGAGAGAGAGAGAGAGAGAGAGAGAGAGAAATTAAGTACTTACCGCAGTTGAACATCACCAATGATTATTATATTGCTGTTTCACAGTTAATACTTACTAGCGAGGGAGGAAAATGGGAGTAAAAAAAAAACAAGAAAGAAGTAAATCATCATCATAAAATCGCATGTACATGGTAGTAACAGAAGTACAAGTATAGTAAAAATGGGAGTAGAAATAGGAGCAGTAAACTACTTCCGGTTGTTATCAGTTGCTTATGTAACTTACAATTTCGAACAGATATTCATCTAAAACCAGATAGTATAGTGTTAAATATTCATCATCATAAGTTGTGTTAATTAATGTAAGCATTTCTGTTTCCGCTTTTCTTTTCTTTAATTTTTGATTATAATTAGTTCTCAATCATACTCCTTGCGTGTTTTATTACAACTTTAAGCACCATCAACATCATCAATTTCATTATTAGCAAAAACAAAGCAAGCATCATCATTTTCCTAAATAATATCCGTTATTTGTTAAACAATAGCATTTGTTAATTCACACTGCTTTGCCTGTAGTTAAACATACAAGAATTAATACATAAGTATATGTTTACATGCTTGGTTTCATACGAATTTATTTCATCTTCAAATAATTTCAATTAAAAACAAAAAAAAAACAAAAAAATTATATACAAAATTTTTGTAAAGCAATAATATGGAACTTGAAAATAAATTGAAACACATATGAAATGCCAGAAAAATACAGAACTAATTGCACGGAAGGATGGCGGGGGTAGGTACAGCTTATTTTCACTTGCTTCTCGATTTCTACAATACATACTTACCTTCAAAAATACTCTGCCTAATGTATATATTATATTATGATGATGTTTAATATATATATCTAGATGCATACATATATATATATATATATACATACATATGTATAATTTTTTTTTATTCGTTTACTTTAATAATAATGTGAAACTTAGCAAAAAAATAATAACAATAAAAAGAATGTTTTGTCATTTTGCTTGGGTTCCTTCAATTATAAGGCAAACAACCAACCATCAATAGGGTAAAGTCGTAAGTAAGTAAGCAAGCAAGCAATCGGGCAAGCAAACGGCAAGCAAGTGGTACCACAAGAGTAAAAGAAGTTGTCGGTTCAGTTTTCTTAAATTCTCAAATGCATGTTGTCGCGTCTGCTCTGCTCTCACTCTTCTCATACAAGTAGAATTCATGCCCATGCATGCTTGTGTGTAGTTGTAATATATAGTAGTAGTTTACCCATCACCTACCTATCCTTTGCCTTGTTCATCGTTAGCTTAGTTCGGTTCGTTAAGTTAAATTTTGTTTCGTATTTAAATAAAATATTGCTTGCGAAAATCGTTTTTTATTTTCAATTGATTTTATTAATATGATGTCTAAAGGTGTTATTTACAGCATGTAGATATATATATATAAATATGTATATACAAATGCATGCATACGTATATAGATACATTTGCATTTATGTGTGAATTAGTGAGCGCGATTTTTTTTTATTCCAATTTCTTTTTATAGGAGCACTTATATTATCTCTCTCTTATTAGCTTTTTGTTACTCTGTGTACATTGTGTTACTGTTTATTTCTCTTTCTCTCTCTCTCTCTCTCGCTACATTTTACTGTGGAATATTAAATTTTGTTTATTGTCTCATAACGTAGTGAGCTGTGTCGTGATATGTATTGTGTTCTCTAAGTTCTTTATAGACGGATATTGCATTGAATATCACCTCGGTGAGTGTGCATTAGATATGGGTTTATATGAGTATTGATATGTGTATATATATATATATATATATATATATGTATATATATACGTATATATATATATTATTTATTTATTTATATAAGCATTGACGTTTTTCGTGAGATGTAGTTTACTAGCATCTCTTTGATTTACATCTAGATTTAAACGATTCATTGTAAATATTGTAGAAATAACAGCAACAACAATAACGTCAGATGATATACATATGCGGCACAAATAACGCGGTAAACATACGAAACCACCACCTGTGGGAAGGCGCATTATAATGAAAACTTATTTCAAATTTCTTTTTTGAACTAAACAAACAAAAAAGAAATAAATACAAAATCTTGAATTTAATTACAAGCGTACGCATTCACATTTGTGTAGCGGCACATATATACGCGCAATAGCTTTTGTGTGCGTGTTTGCGTAGTTGTGCTTGCATGCAAGCATTGATTTTATTGAATAATGTGAACATATAAATGTGTGTGTATGTTTGTCTTTTCTTATGATTATTTCTTTTTCCCTGCACTCTTACATGCACACATACATACATACCTATATGCATAGATTGTTAAAATTCCATTTGCAATTGAATTGATTTCAAGAAAACTCGTTTTGCTTTATAATCATTATTTTGAATTTGCTTTTTTTTGTTCGGTTTTGTGCAGTTTTTCATAATTTTCATCTACATAAGAAAAATATCTGTATTTTTTTTTTTTTTTTGTACCGAACGTTGCCTTGGTTTCTCTCTTGCATTTTTCACAATCATTTCCGGTTTGATGTAAGTATGTAATTGTTGAAATTACCAGTTGTTTTGTAACAGTATCGCTTTAATTATAATTAAAAAAAAGGAAGAAAAAATATAATAAAAAATGACAAATTAAAGTCAATAACAATCATTGCTACGTCGTGTTTATCTAAATGTTCTACATTTTTTTTTTTTTTGTTTAATAAGTTATACAGTTACAGTTTGGTTGACTTTAGCAGCTTCTAACTTAGCATGTACCCATTGATTATCACCAGTTTTTGATCATAATGTTATTATGAAATTGTTAGCTAAACTGATTAGCGAACTGAACCATAAATGACGGTTTACCATAGGACCACAGTAATTACGTAAATGCTTTTTTTTTTAACTTCATTTTGAATTAGTAAAGTCACTAAGAATGTGATTGATTTGTTTATTTAACCAATTAACTGCGTTTGACTTCATACATTTAAAATTCATTTCGATGCGACTGAAGAATAAAACTGAAAATTAACAAAATTATATACGACTGTGACCGAATCGTTTATACTACCAATACCGCCTTCATTTTAGAAAGGAGAAAAAAATTAAAAATTTTGGAAAAGAGAAAAAAAAACTACATTTGTATACTGTATAATATCGGGTAAGTGTTGCAAATTTTTTACGTGGAAATTTTTATTGTGCGCTTGTTGTTGTTGTATTTTATGAGTATAGTGAGAAAAACAATCAGAAAGCAGAGCTGTCTTGAATTTATGTTACATAATATGGGCGTATCCTGTGACCGATTTGGCTTATTTTTAATATCAATTTGCGTGCAACAAAGCTGGAGCTGATATCTTCATTTTTGCGGCCAAGCGAATATTTATCATGGACTTTAAATAGATGGACAGATGGACACATAGATAAGCGGATATAGTTAAACTGATTCTATATTTGATGCCATTATTTGATTTGATTAACTAAATGAATGAACACTCTCGTCATATTTTGGGTGGTATGTTATTATATAATAATAAAAAGAAATCGTGATAACTAAAAACAAGAAAAAAAAAACAATACACTCTTAAAGACGCTTTTATTCATTGAGAACCGATCGAAACTATTTACTTTCGGCTTTTTTGAGTGACTTTAATAAGTACTTGAAAAACATGCGACATTGATAACTGGCCCGATTATTTTTTTAAGTGATTTAAATCCGTTATTTAAAAGAATCAAGCCGGTTTTTTGCGCGTTGACTTTATCTTTTCAGTTGAAAAGAATTATTAATTAATATATTTACAAACGGTATCGGTGGTTGGCAGAAAAAAAATCATTAATTACGTTTTCCGTTAATTGTCGATAATGAAGTTTTAATTATTATTTTTTTTCTTAAATTCCTTATCACTACTTATCGAATTTATACATAACAGGACAGATATCTGCAAAAGCCTCAAATTATGTTAATTGTTCAACAGGGTCTCCTCAAATGCAGAAGTATCAAATTAGCAACTAAAGAACAGATTCCTGTAACAGTCTCAAATTAATTAAATTAGTTTTTGGAAAGAGTTCTAACAGATTTACAATTCAACGTGAGTATATACGAAAGTACTTGTCCAATGATGGATGTAAAAATGATTGGGACGTCCATGCAACAAATATTTGAAATTTTATATACTTATGGAAAGAATCATCGGTAAAATTGTCGGTGAAATTTTCGGTCATTTTCACGTATTTTAAGGAAATCTATATTGAAAATAATTTGAAGTAAATAGAATAAAAGTAAAACAAATTGAAATTGAAGTTGCAAGCATTTTAATAAAATTTTTGACAAAAACAATTTGTTGTGTAATAACATGACAGAGAGCAACGAATTTAAATTTACTTCTAACAGATTTAAAAAATGTTTTTTTTTTTGTTTGCTAATAACTTGGATGGCTTTTATTCATTAGACATAGTTTTGTTTATATGTAACACAGGAAACAGGCAAACAATTTTTCATGTCAAATAGAAAGACTGGCAGGCCAGCAAAACAATAGATCCACGGACGAACAAAAAGACAAATCAACGAATCGACAGATTGACGCGACCATTTAACCTACATATCATTTTATTAGTTTCTGAGTTTGCCGTTGTAAGAAAAACATTTTCCGTATTTAAGATTTCTCGACAAAGATCGGTGAAAAGTAGTATTTTCACGTAAATGAATGCGGAAATGTTCAATCAGAGTCGACCATTTTTTAAAACCGTTCCCATATATTTTTTGTTGGAAGAATGAGGTTTTTATATAGCAACTAGGACTAAACATTAGGATTAGGATTTAAAAATTGACTACGCATTTTTTTTTCACACAAGAGTCCTCATTAAAAAGTAATGGTTTTTTTATTATATTGCAACAAAGTCCTTTATGATAAAAACGGGCAAGAGAAGTTGTCACTAGTAAGAGTTATAGAATGATTTGGTCAAGAAGTTCAGGCCTCAAAGATCTATTAACGAATAACACTAAATACAAGAGAAAGAAAAGGAATTTCGATGTTTGATTAACGATTATCAGTTGTTACTTGACGACCTTGGGTTTTTGATTGAATAATGAAAAGTGAATAACCTATAAAAGCAATTTACGAAAAACCTCGTGATCAAAGCAATTCTTTTTACCCACTTCTCTCTTCCTCTCTCTCTCTCTCTTTCGCTCTGTAACCATCAGCTCGTTTATACGCGTATAGGGAACAGTTATATACACTAAGTGAACAGGAAGAAAAAAAATAGGGAATACAAGATAAGTTTGGCGTAATTGGAATGGCATCATGTATCTTGAGTTGCTATCGCCAAGCGGTTGAAATGCAATCGTTTGCCATACTAACGCAAAAAACTCGCTCGAAAATTTAAACAACTTACAGCAGAGATTGGAGCTGCGAACCTTCTTATACTAACCAAGTAACACCTCTCTGACCAGCATTAAAGTAGTCTCAGAAACATTCTTTAAAAGCCAAATTTTGAATTAAAATTAAAATCGATAGAAATTAAATAATAAACGAATTTAATGCCTTTGCTGGGAAAATAGCACAAGAGTCGTCGTGGACAAAATACAATGCAAAGTATATATAAAATGAATATAGGATTTTTCTGAAATTTTTTTTTTCTATAAAGAATTAATTTATTCATAATTTTAATGACGAAAAATTTACATTTAAGGAAAATTAAATTTGTAAGTTTGCCGTCACGATCACTAATCTAATGAAATCTATATTAAAGGACAACGTTAGCAACAACAACAACAAAGACAACAAGAACAATAATTTGACTTTGAATCTTATGTCTTCATTAGAAAAAGTTTTTTTTTTCTCTACTCGATTTACAAGGAATAAACAAAAATCGTCATAACTACTAGACTAAGTGATCGAGAATGCATAAAGCGTTATGGTATCTGAGACGAATTTTTGCGTTTTACGATACTATGGTTGTGTTGATGTAAAATCAAAAAAAAAAACCTACAACAATTTATATAATTTATTATCTTCGTTGGCAGGTAGTTGCAAATAGTGGATATTGTGTTCTCGTTGAAACGCAATAGCTTGAGATAGAAATAGAAATAAAACAATTCAATAAAAATAATCTTTTTTTTTTGTTTTTTTTTTATTTTTTATTTCAACTGAATCATATTACAAGTGAGAACATACAAACATACGCTTCGTTAAATGCGTACACATACAAAAATGCATAACTAGAAGATATTCAGATTGCATTCACCTCAAACGCACAAAATAGATGCATTTATAGAAAACAGGCTCTAAAGAAAATCTTATATACACGAGCGAGCGAGCATCTTTTACAAAAAGAGTTGATGATGCAGTTTATAAAGACAGAAATACACTAACAGATAGAGGGACGGACAAACAAATACACACACACATACACATACACACACATATATATATATATATATATAAATATATATATATATATATATATATATAAACGCATACATTTAAGCTCATAGTCATACTTATATATATGTATATGTATATATAAATTCTAGAAAGGAAAAATTAATTATAAGAAAATATGTGCAATAGATTTGTTGTTTAAGTATGTATGTGTGTATGTATGTATGTATATATATATGTAGGCATACATGAATGTGCATAAAGATGCGTACAAAAGTTATTATTATTGTAAGACACGGCATCGCACGGGCACATTCACGTTCGCATTCAATTATATGAAATACAATAAATATTTATTTTGTTTATGAGCATAAGAAAGCGAACATACATAGAAACGATACTTACCGATCGAAACAGCCGAAGAAGAGTCAGTTCTTCAAGCAAATTAAAGTCTTAACAAAAAATGTAAAATGAAAATATTTGTGTGTGTATTTCTTACAATTTTTCATTTAGTTTCATTTTATTCCTTTTATACTTGCATTTTACTGTCATTGCATGTGCTGTGTGTCTACACAATTCAATTGTGTATGTATATATATATATATATATATATATATATATATATGTATGTATGCATGCATGTTTTGTATGTATGTGTGTAATTGTGTATTGATGTGTGTATGCGTGTTTTTATTTTAGCTTTCGCTATTTTTAAAGCCAAATACCATCCATCCATCGATCGTCCCCGAACGTCTTCCTATTTTGTTCTGCTATAATAAACGAAGAACTTACGAACATTAACGATGAGAAGAAAGAAGTTTGTTTTTTAATCCCCCCGAAAAATATAAGATAAAAAAGAGCATTTCAGTCACAGCCAGTGTTTATATCTGCATGTCGGTGTGTAAGTTGCTTTACAGCATCGTAATCATCATCATCATCATCATCATCATCATCATCATTTCCTCTATGATATTGTAATGTTTCCTTGTATGCGTATAAAATATTTTTAGATATATCTATATGTATAAATAAATATGTATATATATATATATAGTGTGTGTGTGTGTGTGTGTGTGTGACTGTCTATTTGTTATGCTTGAACTTATACTAGAGAGGAGATAGATGCAGTCGTACAAAGTCAACAAGAGTAACAGCGAACCAATAAACAAACAGTTTTGAGTCCCTGTTCAAGTGCAGGGTAGGCTGAGAAACTGCACTTCACCTCGTCCAGAGATCTAGTTGTTTTGTTGAAACATTCCTTTTTGTTGAATTTGGATTTGCTTTGTTTTCGTTTTTTCGTTTCGTTATTCTTTTTGGATGTCAATGAAAAGCGCAACACAAGATTGTATATAGTTTCTCATAGTTTGCTATTTTTTTTTTTTTCAATTGCAATGACTTTGCTTGAGCTTAGCCTGTCGTTCCAAAGCGGTTTGTCGACTTTAGTTCAGTTCAACTCAGTTCACTTTAGCTTAAGCCTTTTCTTTTTTTTTTTTTTCCTATTCAAATGGAGTTCGGCTTTAATTTTTTAAAATTTATTATTGCGTTTAATTATTTTAAGATAGTATGCATTTCCATTAAAAGTGCAACAGCAGCAATCCAGAAATTTCAGGGTTGCCAGTATAATACTTTTAGTGCTAATGCGAGCAATCGGGAACATGGAAAACGTTACTAACTATCATACATAGTCCACCTGGCAGGATGTAGATTATTTTCCCGATATTGAGAGAATAGGCAGGCAGCTCGTTACTTATTGATATTATTGGTCACCGATTATCAATGCTTTACTTTAAGCCATTTACAGAGTCATCACATCGACAGCCATGAAAATGCTTCCATTTTCACGGCTAGAGTTCTGATTAATGTCCAGTATAATAAACGAAACGAAAACCTTATAGAGTGTAAAGTTCTATGGTACTATGCTTTACAATGCTAAAGCATCTTTCTTGGATCACTTAGTTTAGGCAGCGATCACCTTGTAGGAAATACACGTAAAACTTTTTTTTTCTATTTCGGTCTACTATTATTATTTTTAATGCAAATTTATCTATGTGTTTACCTATATCTACAATAATTTGTACTTGAAATTAATAATCAAATTATCATTTCTTTTGTTTTTGTTTATATTCACTTAGTTAATATTCCGCAAATACGAATTAAAATTATTTTGAAGTAAAGCTTAACGCTAACTTTTAATTAATATATAGCAATAGCGGAAGACTAGTCTTCCAGAAAACGCCAACGAATTTTACACACAAAGTTCGTAATGACGCAAAACCGAAGCCAACCTTTTGTGCGGTAAACATAAATCTATGTGTCATGGCTAAAGAGAGGATAGGGTATCATTAGATATACGTATGTAGATGCAATAGTGCATTAGTGGTATATATGAACAAGAATTACACCCTTCTTTGAGTAATTTAAGCGTATTCCTACAATCTTTTTGAAAGAATCCTGCGGTGAGGTCTCGTATAGGTTCGGACCCCAGGCTAAGACTGCTGAATATTGTTTGCCCGTACCAGTAGCTTCGGGCTGTCGCATAGCATGCTCTATAAGAAGCATGGAGCGACCTAGTCGGCATACACGGGTATTCCGTTCCAAGTGCGGTGGACCATATTTTATATTACTTTTACGAAATATATTTCCTAGATTTCGATCGTATCCTATCCCTCCCGTCCTATTTGTTTCTAATCATCGCCCGATTTATACCCTTTATACGGGTTCGGTTCCAAGTGTCGTAAACCTAACTTTAAATACTTTTGCGAAATAAATTTTTTCTAAATTTTGATTCTACCCTATCCTTCACTTCCCGCTTTTTTTCTAATCTTCGCCCCATTTATACCGGTATGGGAGATATCCGCTGAATGATGTGAAGAAAAACTTCAACAGGATTAAGTAAGCAGGAATCGCATATTAATCAATCATATAAAATAATCGTAAGAAATTCGTTATACGCATTTGTAGGCATAGGTAGGTTTAGGTATTTATAGATGTTTCAAATCGAATTGTATACCTACCTAGTATACTAGTCTTCTTCAGCGGATAAAAGTCTACGTTTTATTTACAGTATTATAAATATGTGACATATAAATAATAGCATCCCTCCATAAGCATGCTAATGCATAACAGTAACCTTATCTATGAGTGCCTAGCTCACCTATCTATGAATATGTCGCCGTAAGCAAATTTACCCGTAACGCTTTAATATCATATATATATACCCAACGTATAACGTAAAGACACAAACACGCATACTTAATATTTACTTACATTTACGTAAGTAGAAAAGGATATTTAAAATGCGATAAATAAAATGAAATGAAATGTACTTACTTTACTCTTAATGTAATCTATTCGACGAAGAGCACATGTGTGATGTAATACAACGAGAAAGTTATCAAAAAACAAATGACATTAAAAAGTAGATATCTATCTGATCAGTCATCGTTGGTTGTTGTTTAACTGATTTTTACTCTCACACAATCCGAAGAGTGAACGTAAAGCACAATTATCTTTTCATTTGTCATACCGACAAGTATGCTTTTAATTGATTCCTTAAAGTATTTACATTCTTGATCAGGTAGAAATATCAAGAAATAGCCAATATTGAGTCGATTGTTGTTGGTATATTTAAAATAGAAAAATTTGAAAAAAGCAAAACAAAATTTGCACACATATACTATTCTGAGTTCAGTTTAATGCTCAAGAGTAAATTTTGAAAGTAGCCGTAATACGCCTACGAGAATGCCTGGCAGATGTTAAATTTGTTGGGTAAATTATGTTCTAGGGAGGTAGAACCTAAATGTGCCGAATCTTCTAACGTCATGCTTTACGGCATGAACATGACGGCTAAAAGATGATTAAGATTCCATCTATCGAAGCCCGGCGACGGATACTTTTCGGATCATAGGAGGAAAGCTTGGGAGTTGCTTCTATTTTAGATGACATCCCAATAGTTTTTCGCTATTTAGGTCAGGACAGGCAGTAGTTATCTGTGACTGTTTGAGGTACTAGTTGAACTGGCGGTACCAGAGAAGTTGCTAGTTGTGTCGATGTCTCTCCAAGTACACATAATCCTTAAAAGTGAACAATTAAATCGTCAAGGATCAGGAGCCCAAATGAGGAAGCTCTTTGTACTATGTTGGCTATGTGGACAAACTTATACCTTCTTGGTTGATCGCTGGTGCGGACCTTCGGGGAGTATCGAGATGGTTGTTGGATTGAGCTGGATTAATAACCCTCTGACCAGAGAGAAACTCTGGATTTTGCCGAGTGAGTATTTGTTCTGGTATCTAGGGTTCATAATAAAACGAACTTTTCATACAAGCAACCCTAGCTATATCAACTGTCAAAATATATAATAATTATGCGACTCAAGTGTTGGCTCATACACATTATGTGGTGAGAATATCTGTCTTCACTGCACGCAAATGTAAGTAAGTTAAGCAAATGGAATTGAAATGCTGTAATCGGGTAAGACCGTTCATTAAATATGCTTACTTATTTTGCTATTCTCGTATCATAGACTTTGCTATCATATCAGGCGCCTACCTTCTATGAAAAGCCTTATATGAGAAAGACAAAAAAAAAAGTGAACGTATTTGCTCTAGATTTAGAAAAGAAAATTTATAGATCAAATATCAAATCATTACGCCAGATCACTTTGCATCAAGAGATTTGAAAAATTAAAGTTTCTTACCATATAAAAAAGGTTTTGTTCATTGTAAAAACGATTATACGACAGAGTATGCAAAAAATGATCCCATCACGTGAAAATTTTTGACATTCATTAGACTATACTGCATAGTCTAGCAGATGAGAAGCGTGACTATTAAGTCGGCATATCCGGTTTCAATTCCTAGTGCGATAGACCGCCATAACTTAGTTATGAACGGTCTGTGACAGCAGCAGCGATAATGAAAGCTCGTTCTCTGAAGAAAGAAAACTTAGATTCGGTCGTAACCGAAGATAATTTTCTTAATTTTCCTATAATACCTTTTCGCAAATGTGGTATTATGTTTTCCGTATAGTTCGTTAGAGGCTTAACACTTGTTAGTGTCCCGTATTTCCTCAAAATATCTCGATAATTGTGACCTGTCGTTGGGTGCGGTGGTAACAACCGAACAACAGATATTGAGATAAACGGACAAGCTGCGGGCACAGATTATGCCTTTCTATGCACTTCTTTCTGACTGTCACCTATAAGTGATATTCCCTGGATGATGGGTGATACAAAAAAGAAAAAAAAAACAAGGGCAGTTCCTTAAAGTTATTCTTTCGTTTATTGTGCCCCGAACAATTTTGAAATTTTGATTTATCGATTGGATTCATGAATGCATTTTCATTAATTTGAGCTTTTGTGACTTTGGGAGTTCCTAGAACTAAAACACAAAGGAAATATGAAGGTCAGTGATTAATAATATAACAACATACTTTAGCTTTCTCAAGCAAATTTTAACGCCATTATCGTTATAGTGGTAGGCTTAGAAAAGCAGTAAGATATGTATATATGTATAGCATAATACATATATATATATATATATATATATATATATATTGTATATATCACATAATGCAGCAAAACATTAATGCAGAGAACATTAAAAAATTGGAGTTACCGTGCTTTCTCAAAATATTCTGTATTTGATAACTATATAGATCAAGTCATTATGATGTTTTTTATTGTATTGATTTGCATAACCTTCACTGTTAAGATATCCCTTAACAGTGAATTTTCTTATTAATGTGAAGTTAAAAAACGCAAAATACGAATTCAAGTACATGCGTATGGCATATGAACGAACAAATCAGTTTAGCATTATTATTTGATTATGAATATATGTATCGTTCGTCCCTTCATAGTATGATTTATAGCGTCTCTAGAAATTATTTTTATTATAACTATATTATATATTAGCTTATATCGTCAATGAGATGGGTGTGTAAATGATAATTCAACAGCTGGCAACTCTTTTCGTACCTAATAAGGTGAATATATTAATTATACGGCCTATTCGATATCTTGGCGCATATTTTTCCTTTACAAAAACAAGAATTTTAGCGTGCGGAAGAAGGAAAAAACTATCTCAGCGTATAATATATATTTATTTATGAATACAAACAATCGCACACACACACACGCAGATTCATATATATACATACATACATACATGCACACGCTTATACACTTACTCTCATAAGAAATTACTTCACCCTACACCCTCTTCTATATAAAAAGAATTATGCTTACACTACTGGTGCTGAGAGAATGGGAGATGAGAAGAAAAAGAGTGAGATAAAGTATAAGTGAGAGCACAAATTATAACAAGAATTGTTTGCAGCGGAAGCAAGTGCGCTGCATTAAGCGGTTTTATTGTGTTTGCCTGTTATTGTTGTTGTTGTTGTAAGAACCATGCAACCAGTCGAACTGTTTGTGGGTTGCAGATGGAGAGCTCAAACATATATTTTGTGTATTTTACTTGCTTTTTTGTTCTTGTCGTTGCTGTTGTTGTTGCTGCTGCATTTTCTTCAATTCATTTATTTTGGATGATTGTATGCTTTGTTGCTGTTAGTTATTGTTCTTGTTGTTGCACTTTTTTTTCTGTTTTGTTTATTTATAATTTTAATGCTGGTTTTTTATATTCGCCAATTGTTTTTGTATTTATTGTTGCAGTATATAAAATGTATGGTTGTTTGTGTTTGGATTTTCTTAAATTTTTGGTGTGTTGCGCGTTTCGTTTCAAATTCATTTTTCCGTGAGAGAGTTTTTTATGCGATTGTTTATAGTTTCATGCACATACGTGTGTATTTGAACTTAAGAGTAATGAAATATTTTAAAATATTATACCCTACAGGAAAATGTTAGTAAAAATTGTTATGTATGTATTAATATATAGCGGAAGTGAATAAATAAAAAGTTGAATTTACTTATATGGGCAGTAGCTATTTCTGTATATACTTTTCTATATAGGCAATGACTTAATTTGAATTTAATATCTAATAAAACAAAAAATGAATTTCCTTTTCAGATATTTGTGAATACAAATAAAAAATGAAATTAATTTTGTAAGCATTGAAGTAGCATTTATAAGAGAGAAGTAAAAACTCACTATTTCCAAGTTGAAAATCGTACATTTTTGTAGTATCTCTTCTTGTTGATAAGATTAGATTTTAGCATACAAAAATATATTAAAAGGATATTATGGCAAGTTTTGCAAGTTAAATATACATGCCTGACACATTTGTTATATCTGGAAATCCATAATTTAAAATAAAATAAATTCTTTGGCATGAAATTTTAACACACATTGAAAGATCTATATGCACATAAACTCTATTCGGAGATGACTGTAGTGCGCTTATAAAGTACACTTTTTCTCTACTATTTCACTACTTTTATCACCCGCTCAACTATCTATAACGTTTCGATTGTATGCATGTGATTGAAATACACGTACACAGCACGATGCTATATAAAAACATACATTTTTGCAGGAAAACAATAAAAGTATAGAATCAGAAATAATTTTACCTAAATTTAAATTATTTTAAATATTGTAAAGTAAGCAATCTTCGTCGTTGTATATACATAAACAGGTAAAATTAATTTTGTATAAATACGGGGGATATTTAGAATAAAATAAAAATAAAAAAATAACAAGAAAAAAGCTAAATAATATATGAACAAATAAAAAATAACATAGATTTCTATATATGGCAATAGGATTATACAAATAAGTTCCCTCCTTTTGACAAAAGATGGTCCTATCAAAAGGTTTTTTTTTTTTAAATTGTCAGATATAAAACGTAATATCCCAAGCTTAGTCGTCTGGTAACATAACCTTGAAGTACTAATGGCTCCGTATCAGTTTCAGAAGTTTTTTTGCTTAATTCTAGAGATAGTGTCGTTAAATCCTTATGAGCAATAAACAGTAGTTGTGTTAGGAAATCCAATGGATAATACCATGCAGATTAGGCGATCCATTAACATAAAGGATAAAGCTAAATATCCGCGATGATCCTAATGGGGAAATTGGGAATGCTACCGACCTAAACTGATGAAGTCGGCGCGAAAAACCGACACTTTGTGTCAAAAGTCATGATATCGTGAGTGTTCAGCACAATGAAATTCGATTACATATAGAAAAACGTGCCCAGGAAACTTTAGTGGCACAAAGTTGGAGTGCGCTACACTGCTCAATGTTGCCAAGGCACGTTACTCCTTCTGATTAACACTCGTTACAATCGACTGCTTATTGTTTGGCCTAGTGGGGCTTCCATTTTTAAAACGACATCGAACAAGTGCCCTTTTTGTTTGTGAACGGCTTCAAAAGGCCAATTGTCTTTTCCTTACGACGTTCATATTTTGTTTGGAAGATGGCAGAAGTAGCAGCCAATGTCCTTCATTACATAATTTGAATAAATACCTATTTTTGACAGAAATCGGTGGGAAATTATTATTTTATATATATTGTATATAATACATCATATATTATATATTATGAAACGGGAATATTCTTTTTGTTTACATCAATTACTGAATTCACATACGGAGTTCTAAAGCTAAATATTTCATCTCTTAGATAATTCAATAAAAAAAAAAAAAATTTTTTTTTTCTATTTAAAAGTTCAATGAAAATTAAAATTTAGTATAATTTTTGCGAACATTTATGTTTTGAGTGTAAAGTAAAAAGTTAATAATGTAACAACAGGAACAACAATAACAATAACAACGGCAGTAACAACGATAACAAATTTACAGGCAATGAAGAAGGCAACAAATACAAATGCGCATACGAATATACGCACATACTTACATGAACATGTACATGTAATATTTAAGTTACACGCGTATCTTTTAGATACAATGATATAAGTATATGTAAATACAATATATTTTTCTTCGTTTTTCTTGTTGTTGCTTTTTTTTTTGCCATTGCCGCCTGTTGTTCAACAAAATTACTGGATGAAGAGCTTTAATTGTAGTTGTAGCTTGCATATATGTATCAATATATATACATGTATGTGTATAAGTGTGTGTGTATGCGTGTGTGTGTGTGTGTGTGTTCACGTCTATGAGTAGGTAATGTAATAGTGAGGATGATGACTATGATAACGATGATGACGATGATGGTGGTGGTGATGGTGGTGGTGGTGGTGGTGGTGGTGGCGGCGGTGGTGAAAATTATATGTATATATATTTCTTTCTTTTATTATTTTTTAAGTTCACTTAAAATTTGCGCTCATTTATTTGGTTACATTTTGCTAGCTTCGCTCATTACTCGCATTCCTGACTGCTAGATGAATAGTCACTGGCTGTCATTTCAGAGAGGAGCTCTATATACGTACAACACTCTAGCTTTTTGTTCGCTTTCATGTATATGTGCATGCCTATGGGTGTAAGTGTGTGTGTGTGTGTGTGTGTGCGTGTAGTTGTATGTGAATACAAAATATCTAGCTCGAGAGCTCTTTGATTTTTATGTAAAAGAAATATAAAGAAAAAAAAAACGAAAACGAAAAACGACGCGCTTATAAGTTTTCCTAGTTGTGTAAGTCATTGTATATATATGTGCGGTGTGCTCTACGGCAACGGTAAGCATTTCTATGTGTGTGTGTATGTGTTTGCCCACCGAATCGACTGCCGACTGCCGTATTTGCTGTCATTCTGTCGTTGTGTTACATTATTACTATTGTTGTTGTCGTTGTTGTTATCTGGTATGTCTTCAGTTACAATTTCATACAAAATTTCATTTCTCGACATTTTGTGTTCGCGTAGTTTAAAATTTATTTAGTTGTACTTTTTATACAAAATGTGAATTTATATGCTTAGCTTTGTTTTGTATGCATGCTGCGTGTGTGTATGTATGTATGTATGTATGTATGTATGTATGTATATGTGTGTGCGTGCGATAGTTTATGTACACAAAGGCATACGCGAGTTTAATTTGGTTGTAATAATATTGTTGTTGTTGCTATTGTTAATTCTTCGTATTTAATTTTTATGAATTTTTCTCCTTTTTTTTCAATTATTATTATTATTATTATTTTATATGATATGATATCTTATAATAAGGCTATTGTTGTTTTTGCGTTTTTTTTGTGTGTTTGTAATGGTGTAAGTAGTAAGAAATTTCTTTATATATGAATTTAAGAGTTTTCTTTTATAAAATATTGCTTTTTGTTTTTTTTTTATATTGTTTTTGTTTTATTATTGTTATTATTATTATTATTATTATGAAGATTGTATTTGGTTTTTTAAATATTTTTGGTGTCTTTCATTCGAATTTTTCTTCAAATTAATTTCGTACTATTCCGCTACACACATATCTAAAAATGTAATTAATACATATATGTATGTATATATATATATATCTACATGTATGTGGCTATATATATATATATATGTATATGTATGTTTGCATAAGCATACCTGAAAATAAAATCAAAATTTATGTATATAAATATATCTATCTATCTATCTATCTACATATATATATATACATGTTGGTGTGTTTGTGTGTGTGTGTGTAAGCATGTTTCAGTTTCTTGACTTTCGCATATGAAAACTGATATAACGTTCGTGTATGGGTAACTAAGTACAAATGTATTAATAATAGTAATAAAATATAATAAATAAATAAATACAAAGAGTCATACGTACATACGTATACACACGTTCATACATACGTAACTATTGTATAAACTTACCATTGAAGGAAGGCATGGTTGTTGGGCTTTTTAGTTGTTGCAGTTGATTTTGTTTGTTTGCTTGAGCTATTTTGTTTTTTTTTCGATTTGTTTTTTATTTCGGTTCGTTTTGGTCGTTTGGTTTGATCGTCGGTGTGGTCTGTTTGTCTGGCAATCTGTTAGTTGCTCCGTTTGTTGGTTGATTGGTTGGTTGGTTAGTTGGTTGGTTGGTTGGTTGGTTGGTTGGCTGGCTCGTTGTTTGCTTGCTTGCTTAGTTTGTTTGATTTCTTGCTATTGTTGCTGTTGTTTTTGTCATTATCGTTGTTGCAAAGAGGCCCAAATGCCCAAATACAATTGCATACAATTGCATACAAATTGAAGATACAAATATAATAACAACAACGGCAACAGCAACAACGATAATAGTAATAACAATAATAATAATAAATAAGACAGCTTTGTTTTTTGTTGTCGTTGTTGTTATTGTTGTTACTATTTATTTTGCCAGTTTATCAAACTATGAGGTGAAATAGTTTTTTCTTTTGGTTTACTTCTTCTTCTGTATGAGTTTTGGTAGTGGAAGAGCCCGTCTAAGAGCAAGAGAACGTACAATGAGAGTGAGAGAGAGAGAGAGAGTGGGGATCGGGGAAAAATTAGTGGAATTTTTCTTTACACAAATATGGAATTTTTGAATTTTTATTTAAATAATTGAAATTGAATTAAAATTGTTTATATGTATGTGTGTGTACATGCTCACATTTATATACATATATATATATGTTCTTTTCGTTTGTGTTTGTTTTGTTTCTTTGAAAGCATTACGAAAAAAAGGAAAAAAAAAATACAAAATAATAAACTTTTCGTTAACTGTACCGCTTTTCACTATAAATCGAATAATCGTCAACATTGCAATAAAATACGCAGTAAATATAAATAATAAAAAAGAATAAAAAAAAAAAATGAAAAAGAAATATATAAACATAAAAACACAGAGAGTTTTAAGGGTTGGTTGGTTGATTGGTTGGATAATTATTGGGGTATTTTGAATTTATAAAAAAAATATATGAATTAATTTTAAGAGACTCAGAGACACACCACCATATGCGGAAGTTACTTTAGATTTGTCATTTAATTTTTAATTCACAGAGAGGTACACGCTAGGGACGATAAAAATTAATAAAGCTTTGATTCAATGTAAGTTCGTCGTCAGTCCGCTTGTTTGTTTATTGAGGGAGTTCTCACGAATGAACGTAAAAGCGAAGAAGAAAGCTGAAGCTTAATTGATGGCCACAGATCATGTTTGAATTTGTCATGTTTCACACGCATACATGTGCTCTGACAATTGCTTAAAAGAAACCGTGACAAACTTGAGAAGCGAAACAACATAACAAAATATTAATAAATTATAATCTATTTATGGCAGATATCGATCGAAACTCTGACAAAGATATTTATTTTAACAAAATTGCAAAAATTGACACTTTGAATGCGTCGTTATTAATGGATTCAATTCAATAGTTTATGAACCTTACAAGAACAGATAACCATCGTGACAAGATTTTTTATATAAAATCTTTTTCATCTTTATTTTGGATACAATCAAGAGAGAATTTTGGTACTTTCGTTTGTATAGTTATTAGATATATAGCGTGCATCTCGAAAATAGTTAGAAAGGAAACAAAAATTTTTTGTTGATCGTAATATATGTTTATTTAATAATTAAGAGTAAGAAAGGTATAAAAAAACTATAATAATTTTAAAGTTTCGTTAGCAATCATCTTAAAAGCGCATGTAATTAAAATTTCCCTACTTCCTGCTACTACTACAACTATTTTATTAATATCCAGCGTATTAAATAACTGATCAGTGATATTTTTATTTCAAAGTCTTCGACATCTTTAGCCAAAAAGAAAAAACAAATTCTGTTAGTTTTCAATATTTTATCTCATCAAAAAATCTGTTTAGTGATGATTAAGTTTTTTTTTTGGATTTTTTGCCTCAATCGTTGCGATCATAAAATTTCCTAAAGCAGACGGATCGATCCGTATTTCTGGCCTTTAAAAACGAGAGCAACAATTTATTATAAAACAATCCTTCGAGACACTGCACATATACATGAAAAAATAAAGTCAGCATACTTGACATTAAGAATTCATTGTCAATGCTTCGATATTGTCTTGAACAGAATGTTCTTTAAAGCAATTTTTACTAAATAGTTACTTTACCCGATCGTACTTTATCTAATCTTTCCTTCTTTCTTTTCCTGTTTTTTTTTTTTTTACTTAACTATTTAGCACATGGATCGTTTTTTTCATGTGAGCACTATTTCACTATTGCATATATTAGGTAGTTGTTGCACGTGTTCTCTTATTGTTGAACAGTTTAGTATAACATGTTCTGAGCAAGTTTTTATAATCCCTATCGAAGGTGGCAGACTTAAATATTTTATCAGATCTAAATATTTATTTATTTATACAAATACAAATACATTTGATTAGAAGAAGGTTTAATTTTAGGTTAATAAGTAGATGAAAACTGTAGCTTTCTTATGTGCAAGTCTTTTAATCTATATTTTGTATACATGTTGTGTGATAAATGCGTAAGCGGGAGGTACTCTTAGCAGAAAATATTTCAACTAAAATACGATTTTCCCGAACAATTAAGTTGTCCTTATTTACATTTCTAAGTAAAAAGGTGGTTGCAAGTAAACCTATCTGTCTGTATCAAATCGCAAAGTAGGCAAATTAGGTACTCAAGTTGCTGCGTAATTCTATTGCTGCAAAAGAAGATTAAAGTTAATGATGCTCAATCGATTTTTGGACCGAGAGAAAGTGTTTTTCGGAAATGAATGCTTACGAAAACGCTCGTGTTAATATCCATTATGAACTAGGTGATAGCCTACAGAAAATTTGGACGAATGGACAAACATCCTCATTTCATCGATTTGTTATTAAATCATGCCGTTTATCATCCCTACGCTCATCATCAACGCAGATCTTTAATCCAGCGACTTCCTAACTAGGCGCCTCTGGCTGTACTGTATCCTTGAAGAAAATGATGAAATCGTGCATACCGTGACTGACATACTGAAGATGCTGTTGAACAATTGAGTATACTTTTAGATAAACGAAGATACTGTTAAGTTAGACCAAAAAAAAAATATTTGATTCTTGAACGGATCGTTCAATCTATATATATATATATATATATATATATATATATATATATATGTACATATACATATATATATATATATGTAT
>KK351353.1:0-20959 GCA_000671755.1 Glossina brevipalpis | reverse complement strand
TATATATATATATATATATATATATATATATATATATATATGTACATATACATATATATATATATATGTATGTATACTGTATAAACATTATCCATTTTCGTTTCTACGAGTTTGTCATTTCTTATTATATCTTTTATTGTATCTTTCTCCTCTTTTTTATCTCACGGGTATAAAATGTAGTGCGTTATTTATTGTAGAGTCATTATCACCACCGACACATAGCAGTACACTAATATTTCTATTCTACTATCAAAAATGCGTAGCAGTGATGCTCTTATAACATCTATGCAATCTTTGCATCAACATACGATTTTCAGCTCGTTAAACTAGAATCGTATGGTGTGTATGCGCTATTGTCTTTTTTTTTGGAATCTCTCATCGGCCGAAAAATACGGAAGACACAATATTTTACCAGCAATTACTATTCTAAAATTTGAGACAAATACTTTACCAGAGAAGTCATTTAAAATTCCATCGTAAATATGTCGACCAAATGCTACGCCTTTAACTAACCTGAATACTTAACAATTTTCATTTACTAACTTGTGTCTAAGTGTCTAAGATTTTTTGATATAATTTTTTCTTTCCATCGATTTACTTTAATATCAAACTGAACCCGAATTCAATAGTTAGGGGGTATATCCAAGAAGTTAAATACAACTGAACTAAATGTTCGTAAAATAACAGAGCGTATGAATGTTATATGAGTCCTCTAAACTATACCCACTTTTTTATTTTGTATAAGTAAATATGTCGACGTTTTCATTCGCTTTATAAATGCGCTAAAGGATGTTTGTAGACACAATTTTATTGAGTTTTAAAAGCCTGCAGAGAAAGAAGGAATCTTCAGCGAATTTCCATTCTTTTATTTTTCACTTTATTAGCTGATGCAGCGCTAGAATCTCAAGGAAATGTAATGACAGAGATGGCATTCTTTAGGAAAAGAAAAAGAAAAGATAAATAAATTTTGTTTGTTTCTTATTCAAATTATTATTATTCAGGAAAAATTATCATAGTTTACCTATTTATTTATACAAAAATTTTGTACACACACCTCTACACACATATGTGTCTCATAACTATTTTACACTCCCGCCTTAGTCTCATTATCAGCGCTATAGACTTACTTAGCTTTTATAATCATATTCAATATAATCGTTCTCTTGCTTATGTGTGTGTGTGCAAAGCCGTACAATTGTATTTGTAACGTCTGTCTGTTTTTATTCATATCCTATCTTATCTTGTTTCATTTCATTCGTGTTTTATTTGCTGCTCTTGTTGTTATTGTTGTTGTTGGTTTTTCATATTTTTGAGTAAATGAAGAAAAAATATTTATTTTATAAATTTTGTACATTCAATATAAATGTAATTATAAACGTGTATGCATGTGTACGTATATATTTATATATATATATATATATATATGTGTGTGTGTGTGTGTGTATGTGTGCTTGAATGTATATATATATGAGTATGAACTTGTTACTGTATATGTAAATCTATCATTTTATACCTACACATACATATATATACACTGTACTATGTAGGTAGTTGGATTTGTGTGCGTGTGTACTCGTATTTTTATTGTAATTTCTTAAACATTTCATATTAATATAAAAAAGAAGCAAAAAAAAAAATTAAAAAAAAAACATTTCTTGTTCTCTTCTTCTTCTACTGATTTTATTTTCTCATTTCATTTTAGATTCACACACAAAGTCAGAGTCAATGCAGAGTTAGCGTCGTCGTACGTACATCGTCACACAGTCGGTTTTAGTTTTTGGATCAGTGTTGTGTGTCGCCGCGTACGGTTAATTGTTGTTTCGAAGAGGCATGCATTCGTTCGTTTATTTACTCAAATGTTGAACAAAAATATCACTGTGATTATTGCTGTTGTGTAGTAATTTTTTCCCAAATTACCAAATTAATGAAAATTTAAATTTTATTAAATTTTTTTTTTTTTTTTTTATTTTAAATTAAAATTTTTCTAACCCATAAATTATTTTATATAAATGTATGTTATAAGTGAGTAGAAGAGTGGTGGTTAACAATGATTATGCCGTTGTTTGTTGTATATATTTTTGCGTAACGTGTAACGTGAGAAAAATATTGTTATAGTGAAGCGAATCTGCCGGTATGTGATGTATTTTGATTTGTGTGGTGTGTTTGTTTGTTTGTTTATTTGTCGGCATGTGTGCGCGAGAGTGGTGCATGCATTTTCTTGTGTAATAGAATCGAAAAAGATTTTCAAACTTGAACTTGTTGTTTGAGGTTAGATTAGTAACAGACTTGTTGTTGGTGTTGGTTGTTCGGTCGGTTTTGTGTCTTGCAGTTGTCATCGTCAAACATGTTTTCATGCATCATCCGTCCTCTTAAGTGTTATGCAAGTGTATGTGTGTGTGTGTGTGTATATATGCGTTGTGATACTAGTGTCTTTTGTTTTTGTTGCTTTATCTTATAAAATTAAGCTTCAAATAAAACGAAATCAAATATATATATATGTATATATATATATGTATATGTATATAAATATATATATAACTATATATATATATGTATTTGCATATATATATATATATATATATATATNTATATATATATATATATATATATAGCATATGATATACGCGATTAAAACGACAACGGCATTGCAACATAATGCAGAAAACTCTTCACCGCAACAAACAGTTCATTCAATGTTAGACCGACAGCAGCCGTAACAACAGCGTTTGAAGGGAAATACACACAGTAGCAACAACAACAACAATCTCACGCAGCAATTGTATTCTATTTCTTTGTTTTTTGTTTTGTTTTTTTTTTGTTTTTTTTTTGTTTGTTTTTTTTGTTTAACTTTGCCTCACCACCACTTGTCGAATGTATGAGATTTTAATGCCATTCTTTATGCTCGCTCTACAATATGGATTCGAATAATTTGCAATTATGTCGGATTTGCATCTCATCGAATAGCAATTGTACACAAATGATTTCAATATTTGGCGAAGATTTGCTATGGAAGAAAATTACAACGCTGGCCGATGTTAAGGTAATCCAACGATCTCTTAAATTATAAAGCAAGAAAAAAATGCTCTTTTATTACAATTACTCGCATATAACGTCTATCTGTGTATGTCGTGTATATACGTTAAAGTATAAGTGCAGCATAAAGTTTAATTTATTACAATAATATCTATATATAGTTTATTGCCACAAAGAAAAAGAAAAAAGAAAAACCAAAAAACCATTATTTCAACCATTAATTCACATTTTTTGGTAACTGAGCAGCTTATCGTTGTATCTGAATTTCAATTAATTAACGAATAAATAAAACTTTTTGTTCGAATTAAGAGCAATTTTAAGGATTTATTAAGTGTAACTACAAATATATTTTAATAACAAGACAACCATTCTGGTATTAAAGCTCGTTTACAAGACGGAAAGCCTGCTCAAAAACTGTTATAAGATTTTATACGGACAGTCGCGATCGCTCCAAAATACTGCTGTCGCGCATCTCATGATGTTCTTTCCAGAGAATAACACCCACAGAGTTTCTTTAGAATGCAATGAATAGAAATATCTAAGCTCGTCTATATATATATGCATACTAGATATGTATACTAACATTAAATAGTTCAATGAATACTGACTGCTCAGATGGACCGACATTGACTCATGTACATCAGCATTTAAGAGTGACTAAGTCAGTCAATCTGTTTTGTTAGGCTTAATATTTAAAAATTTTTTTTCATTTTATTTGTTTTTATTTTTTTCTCCTTTATTAATGAGAATCATTTTCAGAAGAGAAAAATTATTAAATTCAGTTCTCACGCATGGAAATATGCATTTATTTTAAATAAAAATATATTTACAAGATCAACAACATTATAGACCAGAGACAACCGGTAGAAGGATACATTATATAGATATGTTAGTCCGTCTTCTGCCATTAATAATGAATTTCATGACTGATCTTGTAAGAAACTTTGCTTTTGTCTTAAGTAAACTGATTGTGTGATCAGAGCCATCATTCAGATCTAAATTTTTAATTTTTTTCTGAGTGTTAACCTTCCTGTTTAGATCTCAATCATTTTCAACATTCATCTGTTTAGGATTTTTCAAAGAATATCCTTTTTGAGGAAATTAGAGAAGTAGTCAAGAATATAATGGTATAGCCATGGAGCTCTATAAGTTCAAATAAGACTTCTTAAGTCATCGTAAATAGAATAACCACATAAATGCACCTCCTTTTCCTCGTTGTTGGTGTGGGGAAAAATCATCTAAAACAGAATCATGTACAAGTTCAATGACAAATACGTGTAACTGAATCTAGCGGTTTTCTATTCTGAGAGTTTTTAAGAGGAAGAGTCCTGTTTAGTATAGAGCTTGGATCACTTCCGAACCGCGATGGTTAGACAGCGCAAGCGAATTTACTGCCCGTAAATAGCTGCACTTTTACTACTTGCGGAATGTCTGCGGAACATATCATCTCTCTTCTGATTGCTTTGGTCAGACCTTCGAGGAATTTTGTAATAGTCGTGATCATCTCAAAATCAGGGGGGAGTTAAATAATGAAGCATTAGATAGATCTCGCCGTGTGCAGAGAATAATAGCCTTCCCATCACTTTTCTGTCACTTCAAGAGTAACGAGGGGCCACCTGATTGGTAGTGTTCCTCTTGCTCATTGGGAGGCACTGGCTACGCCACCTAGTTAAGTCGTGTATCATTAAGCACCGCTGACCTAGATAGTAATTGCAATAGGTATCCGAGAGATAGGCAGTCAATACCTATATACCTCATCTTTACTCTAGAACGGTCACCATAATTCTTTTCAATTCTTTTGACTTTGGGTGCTAGCTAACCAGGAAGTCGTCATTTATACGCTGAATTTCGGATTCGTGATACTTTATACTAAATCCAATTCTTATGATGAATTTGACAACTTGTTCACTAAATTGTCTTATTCGTCGATATTATTTTGTTAATTATCTTAGATAAGATGGCATTCCATAATTAATGTTAAAGTAACTAAATGCTGGAATTACGATTTTTCGATAATTAGGATTTTATTTATTAGGAAAAGATTACCTTTCTACGGTGAAAAAAAACTTTTTTTTTCCATTCAAATACACACTCACAAATTACACAAAAATCAATATTTTTATGCTATCGCTGTGTAGGTACATAGATTAAATGATTTTTTTTTTTTTTACTCAAATTTGTACCAGTTACAATGTATATCCTACAGAGCCCCTTAAATGTAAAATGCCTTGCAAGAATGGTTACAGTGTTGCCATTTTTTTGTATTTTTCAAAAATGATTTTTTTTAAATTCTTAACCTCCTCGAAACTATTATTTTATCACATTGCTTTGCATTCCAAAGAAAGAATTACAAAAAAAGGCGATACTTTTAAGATTGTGTTAAAATGGTTTGTGCTTCCACTCCTTAATAGCTAAGAGTAAATAAAAAAGAAAAGGATTTTCCGCTGAGCGGTTACATAAATAGATGTGAAAGTGATATTAACATGCATTTACGTATATGTGTTGCGTCCCTTTTGTAACGTATTGCATAATATATGTATAAAAAAAAATTTAAATATTCTGCATTAAGACCACCAACCAATAAAAAATAATCGCATAAATTGAATCAAAATGGTAAGCAATTATTCCAATAGGTTATAAATTGAATTTTATAAAGGATCATAAATATTCGGTTCATGATGAATATAATACTATTTTAAAAGCTGTGCTGATTTATTGCAATTTTTTAATTAAACTATTTTTAAACGAATCATAAAGAAATTAATTTAAATACTTATGAAATTTAACAGCAACGATATTATAGTAAATACTAACGAAATCATACACGAATGAAAATGTGTGTGTCGCGATGTAAGTTCATATATGTAGATGTAATATTCCATTTAATTTACTTCACTCTCTTCGCTTATATTAAAGTACATGCATATGTGCATGTTTCCTCAATTGTGTGCGCATAACATATCTACATAGCTACACATTGCCTACTTAGTTAGATATGCAAAAGTGTATAAGTTTAGCATAATGTACATTAACATAAAGGAATTAATAATAACAAAGAAAAAAAAATGTTAAACTAACATTTTATTTAATATTTGCATTTAACTGTGAACTTATTTATGTGCGTTTGTGTGTGTGTGTGCCAACAAATAGAGGAACGCTTGTGTCATATAAAGTAATATAACATTTTATTATTATATAATTAAAAGTAAGTCAGAATATGAAGGTATTTATCGACCTACTTGTCCTCTTAGTTTATCGACATGGCTTAGATATAAAAATGTCGTTTCAGGAAGTAGTTACGCTTTCATAAAGAAGAAGAAGAATATAATTAATAAAGGAATCACATCGCGAGATGTGGATAAGAATAAGGAACACGCATACTTGCACAGACGCCCACATAAGCATCCGACAGACATACAGACATGGAGAGAAGGAAATTATATTAAACATCAGAGTGAGATTTTAATGTTTTCTATAAAAGATACATTGTGTATCGCTAATAAAAAATATTAAGCCTTGTAGCAGACATAGCATAACTTGCGTTTGCGTTATGTATATGAATTGAGTCAATAGTATGCGTATCTGAACTTTAACATTGTTAACGCTTTAACGCTTTTTCTTAAACTATCTAACATTATTGCAATCATTGAATTTTTTATTATACCCATCATCACCGAAGAATGGTCGTGAACTCATTTTGTGTGGGGAAACATTTGCAATAGCCAGAGCAGCAAGTTGCAAAGATTCTATAAATTATAGGTATTCTTGAGTAGCAGCATCAAATTCTAAATCGATTTAAGTATGTCCATCTGTCCGGCATTTGTAATATCTGCGGTAAACATTTTTCTGGTAGCAAAAATGAAGACATCGGTCTTACATTTTATCAGACCTATTAAAAGTTCTTGCAGAACTAGGTTGGTATTAAAAATGGATCAAATATCGCAAAAAGTACACGGTGTCAGTACCCAGCATAAATTGTGAATCCCACTGTTTTCGAAAGACAAAAATTTAATTATTTTCTTGTTGATTATAAGCTACAATACAGACAATACAACGCTAGAAGTTTTCATGTATGTTCAATAGATGATTTCTTACCCGGTGCTTGCATAAAAATGGAGAAAATCAACTACGCTCCCTCAATTTTCTTTAAGTATAAAAATTTCGTTTTTTCGTTTTTTTCTACATAGTGGATATCAAAGATTTGGTCACAGCCGAATATAATTCTCTTACTTTTTTTTTCTTTTTTTTTTTGATTTCGCGCATGTCAATAAAGCGATTGTTACAAGTTTCTTAGGTAACGTCTTTTATATCATGAGACATATTATAGTATTTCTTAAATGTCGTAAAATTTTCTTGGGTCCAAATGTCTTTACACATTTTTATGCTCACCACCATTCAGATGTGTTGAAGACATGTAGTTGCATTTCATAGATATTTCGTTGAGTGACATTTATTTATTTATACAATCCAGCTAGAATGGTATAACAGCTGCATTGTGTAATAGCAGACCCCGACCCTTAAGGTTAATATTATCGTAAAAAAGTTTGATTTAACTTTTATATAAATTTTTTGAACAACAAAAAAAAAGCCAATAAGGTAAGAGAAAAAAAATATGTACACGTCTAGTGGCGAGACAAACTCGAAGCCGATATGATTGCAAGCTAGGAGTGTACCCACTAAACAGATGCAAACACATATAAAAACGAAGCTTTAAAGATTAAGGGTCGTTTCCAATATATTTTATATGTAATTTTAATTGAAAGTTTATTAACAACTTTAACTAGAGATTAAATTATTTGCTTCTCATAGATATACCTTTTTTTTGCTAATTGTTAGTTCAATTATTGGATCGACACTTTTTTTAACATGTTGTGAATAATTCTATTATTTCATACTCTTAACTTACTTTAACTATTTATTGAAAACGTCCTTGATAGTATTTTAGTATTTAAGTACGACATCGAAAAAATTCACATTTCAAGTTAAGTTAATTTGATAGCATTTAAAGGGTCCGGTTCGTTATTAACGTTAAAATGTAGATATTATTTGGTCGGCGGAAAAATTCTGTCGTATATTTTAAATAAAACGTTTGAATTCAAAATCTTTAATGTGTTGCTCAGCAGTCGAATAGTGGAATGGTGGCAGAATTCCTTTACAATTTCTGTAATGGTTAGATGTGGGTTATTCTCCAACATGGTCTACAAAATGTGATTATCGATCTCGGATGGCCGCTCACCGAAGGGCTGAAATCTCTGGAACGAAATTTTGCAAACCATCCTTGGCAGGTCCGAACACTTATGATTTCACTTCCCAATATGTCACATAAGTTTTTACAAACAGCCGATATGTTGCTTCCTTCCAGAAATTCATACCAAATGCACTTTAACCACTGCCATCTTGTTCAATTTGTACTGCGCAACTAATGAAGGGTACTGAAAGTAGTCCTCTTATACCCCACGAGAGGTACGCTAAACCTTGTCTTGATCTGACAGGTAAAATTACGTACAGGTAGTAAAAATGCGATGGAGTTCTATAAAAACAAAGTTTCTAGAAGAACACTTAGAAAAACGTGCGTTGCTTTCTTAATAGTAGAACTATGAGTAGCAAACTATGGTGGTGGTAAAGAGACTGTCGGATCCCAATTTCCTCATATTCCTAAGGACGAAGATCAAGAATTGTTCTTGAATTGATTTTGTTTAAATCAATAAAGCATTGACAGTAGTGAGGACAAACAATCGAGGGAGAAATAGGCCTTGGCGAAATCAATCTCACATGTGACCTTTTCATTGAACTTTCTGGATTAACAATTAATAAAATTTGGCGTCGAACTACCTTTATATATGAAGAACTCTACATTTCAAACTGAAACAAAGTCTTTTTTCATTATAAAAGAAAACTTAGATAAATGAATGCATCAACATTTTCTCAATAATTATGTGAATCAATGAGGTACTTGCTCAGTAGTGCGTGCATTTCTCCTTGAGAAAGAAATCTTTTTCCATTTTTTGGATCTAATGTCATAGAATGGAATGAAAGGACATCGTGTAATAACCACACTTTCTGAATTGTAGTGAAAGAGACAAGAGCACGAATCTACATTAAATAATTAAAATAGTTTAACATCATCAGCGTATATTAACGCTGCTGAAGTGATCTGGTGAAGAACAATGTTTGCCAAATGCTGAATAATTGAGTCAATGCTTTATAAAAAAAAGCGTACGACCTACATTACCTACTGAGAACAACAACAAAATCGCAAAAGTTCTATTTTAGTCTAAGGTGGGGTTTTTGTTAAGATTCGTTAACTTAGAAAAATTATCATAAATGTCAGTTTTTAAGGATCGATCGCTGTAAAATGCCCGACAGATGAAAACTGTTCGTTAAGAATGCCAAATAAGTCCCTCTTTCGATGACTATCTTTTTACATATTATTATGCTAATATTGAGGAGCAATTGGAGATTTCTGAGAATGAATTCTCTCAGCAATGCAATCGTTAAAAATAAATAGAAACATTAGGTTCTTCAGTATCATAGGATAAGGGGCAAAATGTCTTACGCAATATTTAAATCGTTATTAGGTGTCTCATAAATATTACAGATGGACAGATGGACACACGGTGGAAGGAGTTTTTCACATTTCACAATAATCATAATTTTTACGTAATAAGGCAGTCTCTCGATGTATCTTCTTCATCAAAGTTGGCTCAAAGTAGTGCGTGACTCTGGAAGTAAATAAGTTCTAAGACACATATTGTCGCGTAATATAATTTAATAAAAAACGATTCAATATGTGAATCACTTAACGTCTCCTCCAAATTTTTTTACTGTGTTTACGCTGAATATGGTGTTGCAGAGAGATTATCGTTAAGTATACATGAATGACAATTTTGTTTGGCTAAATAGAATCTCGAGACATATTCTGCGATAGTAAAGAGACAGACAAAATGTACTTCTTCGGAGAGTGTAGTGGTGATTACCCTTTTTGAGTCTATACTCGCTTTTTGCACTTTTTGGTATTCTTCTTTCACCACGAGTGAAATGAAGGGAATAGAGGTTGTTCTTTGCACTTTAAGGTAAAACCATAAGTAACGATGGGAACGACTTCTACGGGTATATTGTTTCTAAAGCGGCCATTATGGTTTTCTCGATCAGTCTCTAAAAGATAATACAGAAAAAAATCTCATTTCCTGTACATATTCTTTTTTTCTGTTAAAAAATTCTAACAGTAGCAGTAGCAAATACTACCTAGTAGCAGTAATAGTTGCAATAGCAAATACTACGCGAAACAAACTAACCTCAATTTTATACGAGAAGTTTGCAATTTAATACAAGTCAGGAACGTGTTTCGGGTGTAAAGTTGTTGGAAGTTTGACATCTGCTGCAATCGTGCAGCTGCGAGGTTGGATTATGGTCTGGTGCTGGAGTTTCTGTGCGGTAGACCTCTCCATAGCTAGCGCGATGGGCAACATATAATTTTTTTTATAATTTTCATACCATGAATGCGGACATTTTCTTTCCTAAAGTTCCGTGTTCGTATTTATAGACTTAGTAAAGTTTTTCTCCCATTGAGAAAAAGCTACAATCACGACGTCCTGGAGTTTCAGATCCGAAAAGGACTGAAGAAACGATTAGTTGTAGTTTCCTTTTCTTTTTTTTTTTATAAGACCTTTATTACCTCTAGTCTTTTTTTACGCGAATGGAAGAAAATGAAAAATAATTGCAATTTATGTGTAGAAAAAAAAAAGCACGAACAGAGACAACTAAGAAAAGAGTTCGGATATTTATCAGGAGTTCGTATGGAAAGAGAAGATATTTTGTTTAAATGTCGTAAACTTTACGGTCAATGCATTCAAAACAATTGTCTTTTTTTGTGGAGGATTTTGATTCATTATGAAAAATTACTGAGAACATTTTTATCGAGCATCGAAGAGAGTGTTTTCAAAACCAGCAAAAAAGAAGAAGAAGAAAGAATGAAGAATTCTATTACTTATATATTCGTTCAAACCGCGCGACTTCAATATATGTAGTATAAGTAATAATTGACATTCGAAGATGGATGGACAGACAGACGGATGGACGGACGGACTTTAATAAAAATATATATGTAAGCACTTTTTCCAATGCTTTTTTCAAAATGTATTCATAGATGGATGGATAGATGGACAGACGGACTTTAATAGGAATATATTGTTAGCATTTTTTCCAATGATTATTTCAAAATTTTCTTATGAACGTATTTAATGTAAGTTTTAAATAGAATAGTCATGTGTGTGCGTGTTTGTTCATCATTCAAAAAATTATTATTCGAAATTCATAAGGAGAGAGAGAGAGAGAATGAATTATTTTATAATATTTGTCAATATGAAATACTTGAAGTATTTACGTAAGACAGTCAGTCAGTTAATGTACATCTGTGTATGTAAATGAAATCGAAATATTTCAAATAATTTTTTACGTTCCTTTGGTATTATGTTTCTTTTAAAACAGAAATATTAACTGAAAAGGAAGAAAATACGTTGATTCATGTTGATATTGAGGTACATATATATATTATATATATCTATATATCTATATGTATATATATATATATCGTTATTCTATTTTATTATTATTCAACTCTTATAAGGGTTTGTACGAATATACGTAAGTATGTAATGTACATACGATTATATGTTTAGTTGCTTTTAATATTCTTTCCTTTTATTGAAAATATTATACTTACATACATATGAATATTTGTATTTTGTACATGTATACACACACACACATACATGTATTCATGTACGTATAGAGGTATGTAATTTTACTGCACATGCATATATATATAGATATATATATGCATATGTGTATACCTCTGCATATACTATTTAAACATTTATTTTATATATTATTACTTTACTGCTTCGCTTATGAAATTTACCGTTTGAATGGCTGTTTTCGGAATTTTTATTTGAATTTATTTCTTGAAAATGTCTATTTAATCGTGTTCTCTTTCTCTTTTGCTCTCTCGCTCGCTCTCTCTCTTTCCCCATAGAATTCGTTCGTGCTCTGGCAGGTTTATGAAGAATTATTTTTTTTTTTTTTTTATTTTCTTTTTATTCAATGGTTGTTTTTATGACGGTTTCATAAATCCAGTAAAAACATAGTTTAATGTACGATAAAAATATTCCTCCGTCTCTTCGCTTTCTCGACTCAACGACGAATCAAACATCTCCTTCCGTCTCTTGTAAAATTCCTAATTTAGTTTTATAAGCATTTTGTGTTGGTTTTTGCTGTTGTCGTTGTTGTTGTTGTTTTTGTATTTTCTTGATATGTATATTCAATTGAATCGTTTACATTTTGAGTCTGAACTGGTGGCAGGTTGACTAAGTATTAGAAAGAGACTGAGTTCGAGTACATCGTATACGATTCTTAGTGTTAGTTTGTGTGTGTTTATGTGTTTGTGTGCGAGATTTTTCAGCACCAAAAGGTATGACGAGTATTTTTTCCTTGATTTGCTGGCAAAGTTTTTTTAATTTTTTTTTTCAATTTTTTTTTTTGGGGCCATATAGAAAACAGGCAAGCAGGCAGGCAGACAGGGCAAATTGAATGCTTTAAAAAACATAGAAAGAAGAAAATACTGGTGCTGAGGAATCTAAGGAAATGAATAAATCGGGAATAAGTGTATACGAAGTAGCAGTAGTATTGGTATAATATGGTGGTATGATGCCATCAAGGAAATAGTAAGTTAAGTACCATAAATGTGTGGGAGAGTTATATATATATATACATATATTGTATGTATGTATGTATATACTTATTTTACATGTATGTGTAAGAATGTAAATTCGAACTCCACCCTATACCAAAGTTCTTAGAATTTATTTTAGTACCCCTTTTAACCTCTTTTTAGTTGTAATCAGTTTACCGGGTACCGGAAATTTTATATACATACAAACATACAATACCGAGCAACTAAATAGATGCGTCTCTAAATATTGTTTAAGCTAAGCGAGTAGTTTTTATTACAGCATTTATTTAAGTTTTACTTGGGCGTTAAAAATCCTTTTTATTCATTTAAAAAGAATTGAAAAATAACTCTCTCCAGTAATAAATGTATTTTAAGACAAATTTTTTATAGATTTCGACTTAATCCTAATAGTTATTGGGATTATCATCGAAACTTTTTCCCAGGTTATGGCGAGATTTTTGTTTTTTTAGAATAAAAAATAACATGACAATAATTGGAAAGTCTGCCATTAGTAGAATGTGGGTGACAAAGAGAGATAGAGAGAGAGGAAAGGGAGGAGGTGAGAAAGAAAGAAAGAGAGAGAGAGAGAGAGAGAGAGAGTAAATAGAAAAATTTGCATCTCTTAGTAAAAGTTCTCGCAAATAAAAAGAAATGATTATGCTAATGTGATGCAAAACACACACACGCACACAACCACTTAAAACTACATTTTTAATAGCAGTTCTATACATCGATTAAAATATTTTCACTTATTCTCTTATAAAAAAACAAAATTACTTTCAGATTTATTTACATTAATGTAAAGAAAAAAAACATCATTTGTTTACAAGGTACTCACAGTGTGATGTTGAGGTTTTTACTGATAAATCTGTAAAGATTTTTATTATTTTAATTGAAATCTTTTATCTAAATCTATATTTATGTATCTATATATATATGTTTTTGTTGCATTCTATTGCATTAAAATTCGGATAAAGAACTTGACAAAAGAGTGTGCTATAGAGCTTATGCAAAACAAGGATTTCCAACTGGGCTTGATCTTCGTAAAACATATGATTTAATAAAAATAATCTAAAGAAAATGTTGCATGATGTCTCAATAACAATAAAAAGTGAAATTTGCTAAATAAATTAATCATATATTTTGTTTTTATACTCCACACCATTTGTAGTAAAGTTCCAAGCAATATAAACTCTTCTATCTTGCAGGCAAAGTATAGATCATAATTTTTGAGAAATTTCGATGAATTTTGTAATACTCAGGCATTTTGGCCCAAGGATAAATGCTATTGGAAATAGATTCGATTGGATTAGTTTTATAAACTACTCCTCATATAATGTCTCATTTGAAAAGAGCCTTACTATGATAAAAATTGCAACTTCTAATATTTTTGGACAAAAATCTGTAGAACTACGTTTTTTTGAAACTACTTGCCATATAATCGCTTCTATGAAAGGTGGTAAGCCTTTATATGGTCAAAAGATCTAATTTCTCATATAATTTACAATGATAAACATTCCGTAATAATTGTTTTGACATACACATTAAGTATATTAGGATTGAACCATTTATGTCCGTTTTTTGATTACCAAGCACGTATAACTTTATGGCGGAAATAGTAGAAGAAAAGAAAATCTTTGATAGAGAAATGAGAAATTTTCTAAATTTTGATTATATCAGTTCATGCTGTAGGCTCTCTTTTCTATAAGAATTCTCATCAAAATCATGTCTTTATATTGAAATAATGTTCACGCTTTAGGGTTCTCATCAAAATCATGTCTTTATATTGGAACAAGGTATAATTTTATCGCGAAAGAAAATAAAGATTTGTTTTAGACAAATTGGTAGTGTAGGGTAATTGACAGCGACCTTGCCAGACTTTTTAACGTTTTGAGTTGTTTTAGTTGATTTTTGCATAAACTTCTTTTATTTTAAATTTGAAACTATTGCGGCAAAAAATGTTAATTTTGAATTTGTTATCGATTCGATTCGTGTCTACTGAAAATATATGTATATATACCCTGTGGCGAACTCTATAAGCACATACGATTTCGTCGATTGAAATGACATTCATCATTTACATCTGCATCAATAGATGGCAGATTTACTCCAATTTTTTCTGGCCGGAATATTGGTACCTTTATTGAAATGCGCAGAAGTTTATATATGTTTATATAAATATACATATGTGTATATATGTATATATATATTTACATATTAACTCTTAGGGCTTTTCTCTCACTTCCTTCTTAACTTATCTGATTTAATGCATTTATAACGAACACATATGTATTTATGTGTATGTAGTATATTAAATATTTTATTTTAATTTAAGTAAGAAAAAAATAATTTTCACATTTTTTACCTTTTGAAAGGAAAGGAAAGTTCCCGTAATGTTTAATTTAATTTTATGCTTTAAAGCATGTGTTGAAGAGCTTTCTTTTAAATGCTGGTGAAGGTTTATGAAAATTCTAGTTTTTATCTCAGTTATTTTTTTCAACTTTTGCTCTGTACCCACCTACCCATAGTGTCGATGTCTTTCCAAGTACACGATAATCCTTAAAATTAGGTTCACTTTCATGTGAGTACAGAAAAATTAAAGCGAATAATTAATTCCTCGGAGATCAGGTGCCCATATGGGTGAGCTGTTTGTACTAAGTTGGCAACGTCAACAAACTTAGAAAATACTTTGTTGCCTGATCGTTGGTGCGGGCTTTCGGGGAGTATCGAGGTGGTTGTTGGTAATGAGCTGGATTAATAACTCTCTGACCAGAGGGAAACTTTGGACTGTATTCAGTCAGTGTTTGTTCTGGTACCTTGGGAATTGCGTAGGCCCTTTGGAATTATTCCAAAACCCGAAGGACGCAGACTATTGTTTTCTGAAAATAGTCCAGTATTTAAGTACACCGTGAGATCAACCTTGTTCAATGTTTTAAGTTCGAAATTAATTCGAAACAATAGATTAATTAAAGGGACCAAAATGGCGCAAATTTAAAAAGTTCGCAAAATATATTTCAATTAGTAATGCACTAATAGTTTAATAAGTTTACTTTCTATACTTTGATACGGTTTTGTTGGAACTGTGTGATAAAAGTAGAAATGAAACGTAAAATGAAATAAAATTTGATATTAAAGAAATTGATTTAATTAACCAGTAAATGTCTTGGCACATACACACCATAACATCGTGACCCGACTAATTATTGTGTCATTATCGGCAGGAAGCTTTAAAACGCTCACAATATTTTGAAATAGAATGCGAAAAATAATCATAGTAAGGCGGAAAGAATACTGACTTGAAATCTCTTAAATATTTTCTTCTACTATTAAACGACCATTTCCTTCTAAAAGACAAAGGAGAGCAAAGTAAATTGGATTGACAAAAATTCAAAGACTACTCTCCGATGAAATCATTGATGTAATGCTTCGAATATTTTCGCACTGATTTTTTTATTTTTTTTGGAACTTAGGAAACTAGCAATAGTTAGAAGGCTTAATGTCAATGAATTCTGATTATTATTGACTTGTGCGAGGATATCTGTTCTCGTTATATGCTGATGATGACAACGGTCAAAAATTTTAGTTTGTTGAAAAAGATTTTCTCTTACTTTTCAGAGTAATTTTGAATATTTTTGAAAGTCATTATTCCTCTTTAGTTTGTTACTTAACTTAATTAAGTGCAATTATATGCTGACATATACGCACATACAACAAATTGCTTACAATCACAATAATTTTTCATACGTTTTTTTTTTTTCAAGTTTTTTACTTGTGTTACTAATTTCTTAAAATTATTTAATTGTAATGGAATCTTATTTGAAAAGGAAAACAAAACAAAAACATATATTCAATATTCGAGAAAGATTTTTTATTAATTTTCAAATAATCTCTGTAATGATGATTTATAGAGAAAAATTTGAGAATACTTAGACCTATTTCTGTAACGAAATAAGTACGACTTCTAATATATTATATAATATATGCGTCTCTCGGTATCCAAGATTATTATTATCGGATATGGGAATGGACGAAATCTATTAAGGCTTACAATTAGCATTTAAATGGTACATCTGGAAAGAATGAAGTTTCATTTCGCTCATATCTCGACCGTATATCGTATCGTATTTGCCGTATATCGTATATATTTTTAATTAATATATAATATATATCTCTCCCGGTATCCACGATTATTATTATCGGATATGGGAATGTATGAAATCTATTAAGGTTTATAATTAGCTTTTAAATGTTACATCCGGAATGAGTGAAGTTTCATTTCGCCATATATCGTATATATATTTCTAATTATGCGTTTGCAGAGCTTTTGCTCGTACTCTTTCTCATTCATAGGGAGTACTTGGCTAATTAGTGATGAATCCGAAACGGTTACGTGATGAAAAACTTTTTAAGAAAAATTTGCTCGTGAAATATAGTATTTTGGTCGGGAAATTTTGGATGAAATAAGACCAGTTTTAAAATCTTGCTCGTATATGAACGTCCTTCGTTCTTCGTAAAAAAAAATGAAATGACTTTTGTAATGAAAGTCTATCCATAGCAGTGTCTTTTAAGTAACAGTTCCCTGAGGAATAAATGTCGAAGCGCTATTTTAACGCGAGACATCCAGAATTGCATTAAGCGTGATAATGTAAAGCATTTAATAATCGGTCTTAGTAGGCAAGTAGTGGGGTGAATGGCGCAAAAAAAAAAAATTATTACGCCTTTCTCACTACCAAAACTTGATCTTAAAAACCTGGATTACAAATTCAATTCTTGCTTTTTCCGTACGCTGTGGTTTACTTATGTATATGTATATGTATATGCACAACAAGTGTTCTACAGAGACTACAAAATATCAGTTGACTTAGTAGGACTACTCAGTTTTCCTAGCGTTGTTATCCATTCGCCCTCCGTTTGCTTAGATATCGTATATGACTCCTACCATGCAGCTTTTGCTGTTTGGAACAATTTGCTTATAATGCTCTTAGCAGCTGTTGCAGTTGCTTTTACTTTATAGTCGAATGCTAACACTACCATCACTCTGCTTACATCTATGCGGGAAACCCCTTGAGTGGCTGTTTCAATTCCCATCTCCCCCCCTTCCCTCCAAACGAAAAAAAACGAACACGAAATGTAACGTCACTAAAAGAGGCACTTGTAGAGATCCTCTTCGTAGTTGTGTCAGTATTTTCGGTTGGTTTTTTGGCCAATTTAAAAAGTTCTTCCGCCTCCCACACTAGGAAATTTGTTGTGAACTTTGGCTACTTTTTTGGAAGTGCTCATAGAACCTAGACCCTTTCAAAAACAACAACAACAACACGTGGATGTACACATCCGATATAATTACTTCTGGCGAAGGAATACTTGATGGTCGAGGGAAACGACCATAGAACATCAAAGTATAGAAGAATTTTAACACACGATAAATTCATTTATGTCGGGTTTACATGCTTACCCCCCTAGTAGTATGACGAGAAAAGAAAACCATCGCAATCTTAGCGCAGTATTTGCAAAGTCTTCGTTACTTATGAGAGAATTATTTGTAGCCATCAAGTGCTTAATTTGTATAAAAATTTCTAAAAATTTTTATAAATTTACATAGATTTCAAAGCCATAATAAAAGTAAATAAACACACATACACGTAAATAATAACATATATACGAGTAAAAATTTGAAGACATTCGAAGGCTTATGTTTACAAAAATTATTTCTCAACTCGAAAGTATACAATAAAAGCAGTTTATTGTTAAACTCAAATTTCAATCATGGAATTTATTAAAATCACTTTATTTACAATATAAATATACATACACACACAGGCGGCTCTTATACGCATATATATGTAAAACTTGCGATATAAATTTTTTAAACTAACAAAAATGTAAATTTTATGAACGGGGAGTGGCTCTTACTTTATACTGGCATACGTGTAATATGTATGTATTTGTATGTATTTGTAAACAGAGAACAAAAAAAAAATAATATAAAGGCAAACACACACACACACACATACACACATAGACTTGTATTCGTACAATAACTTATAATTCAGAACAAAGTTTAAATAATTGTATGAGATGAGAAACTAGCAAAAAAAACCACACACACACACACACACACCAACGACGACGACGACGACAATAACTGCAATAACGATGACAACAACAACAATAACAGCGGCAACAACAATGACGATAATAATAATAGAAAACTAAGCTTTGAAAAATAAACATAAAATTCAATTAAAAAAGTTTAGTTTAAAAAGGGGGGAATAAGTAGAAGAAGAAGAAAAAGTGAAGAAGAAATTAATAATATCCCTCCAAAAGGGCACATACACACACACACGCAAATACTAAGTGCCTGAATATGTATATGTGCACGAATATGGAAATCTCCGCAAATGCTTTGCGAAGAAGATTTACATAACAGCCGATAAGCAATAATCACACGCACACACACACACACACACACAAAACAAACAGAAGAAAGTTTACAACTACAAGCTAAGCTACCTAAGATACGCTTGAAACGATAGCATAGATAAGTTTTTTTTTACGTAAAAGCAAAAGAGAATTTTGTATTTTGGATTCTTACAATGAACGCGTTCTCCGATACTTACCTAATAACGTTTTCAATTCTGGCGAGTCAACAGTAGTTTTTGTTGATTATTTTTTATCCAAATGAAAAAAATTCTACAATATTTTTTTGAATAAAATATCATGAGTTTGAAGTCAGAAATATTCGGCTTTTTACCACCGATGCTTATGATTGGTGGTCTCGTTTGCTTTGCGATGTTTATGATGTTTTTGCGCTTCGTTCAAATGTAGCGTTTGGTTGAATCCCAATTCCATTCTGTCTATGTCCACCATAAACACTTGTAATATGTATGTGATGATGTGTCCAATGTCATTAAAAATGCGATGGTAGTGTTTCGTTATGGCGAACTTACTCACTTTAATTTATTACGATATAGTGTATAATAAAGTACTTGTTATGTCCTCAGTGGAAAAACTGGAAAAATCAGTGAATTTTTCAAATGATATGAATCTCGGTTACTCTCATAATCAATCTAAGGCAGTTCTATGCAAATCTCCAAAAGTTTTTATTAACCGTGGAGAATGAAGAATAGAAAAATAGAACAACTGATACGACTAATATGGACGGATGGATAGACACGCTTAAATAAATTCAGAGAATAATTCAGAGGCTCTTAATTATTTGGTATAATAAAGGACAGGTCTGTTCTAAACATCTTTGCATGTTGCATGCGTTTAAACTTATTGTGACCCTTCGCGTGGTAAAGTTGAAGAAGAAAGAAACAACAACAAACAAAAATTAAATTAATTTATTATATATTACGCCCTTTAATTTAACGAATTTTGTTCAGATCACGTTTGACTTTGAAATAGAATCTTGGTTAGCATGAAGCACGAGGTATTACTTTTTCACTTTAAGTTTTAAAACTACGGAACATCTGCAGACGGACGGACTAACACCAAATTATTCTTCAAATCTCAAATGGTCTTACATTTCTGTAAATTCCCGTCAGACTATTTCTAAGTGTCGCAAATGTGATAACCAAATTAGTATAAGTTTAAATTCGAGACTTTTTGGAAAAAAGTAAATGGCGATGCATAGGTAGAGCAGTTTTTAATATTGAATTTCTCAAACTATATATAATTCGGTAAAAAAATTTCTTGATGAAACTGTATAAAACGCAAACTAATACTAACACGTTGGTCAAGAGTATGTGCATTTAAAAGTACTTCCGTTATTTTACTTTTATTGCAAAGTAAATTGAATTTCCAGTCAATGGTTTTAAAAATAGAGTAAAATTATGTAAGTCTTGTGATAGTAATAATATAAAACTTAAATACAAACCATATTAATTATACCCTACGTCGCTGTTTGTGTTACAGGGTATATGTATGTAACACTCAGAAGGACTTAAGATACAGACATTTTTTGTTATACCCAATCGATTTAGAATCATATTCTGAATTGATTTAAGCTTATCAATCCGTCTGTCTGTCTGTCCATGTTGTTTTTATGTTCAATTAACAGGTGTTAATTTGTGTGATTATTTAGCGAAATTTGGGATACTGATGTACTTTGGTCCATGGACGAATACTATTGAATAGAAAAGAGCCTTTACATGATAAAATTTGCAATTTCTAACATATTTCGACAAAAATCGT
>KK351352.1:92544-143082 GCA_000671755.1 Glossina brevipalpis | reverse complement strand
TTACCCCTTGCCTCAAAAATAGCAAAAAAAATTTTTTTTCAAAAAATCAAGGAATGGCATGATTAAAGCAATTCTCGCGAGGCATCTATATCAGAAATCGCTTATAGCCGTGAATTATAGACGGTTTTAAAAATATACAGAGCTTTTTCTGAAAAATTTATAGTAGTACCTCTTACCTTCGTAATACTTAACGAAAAACCCAAAATTTCACGAAAAAAAGTTTTACGAGTAATGAATTTATTCTAATTCATCCTAAAGGATACAAAGAATTGATTAAACGAAAAAAAAAAAATTTAGCCACAAATTTGTATGAAAAATTGCATAGTCATCGTCATGAAAAATACCAGGCGCACAGAATTTATCAGCAATGCCAATTGGTAGGATGCAAATCAAGTGTGCTATCATCCGCAGTCGCGATGAATGAGAAAATAGCAAGACGCGGCACAAATTTGTATATTTAAGAATGGGAACAGGCTTATTATTGTCGAGGGGAAGACCTCTATTAAATTTGTATTTGTTTAATTTTTAAAAATAATTTGAGGATTGAAAGGCAGTCATGTTTTTTTTAAAGTTTATATTTGTAAATAATAAACACATCATGCTCTTCTAGTAGTAGCATTGGAAACAACGAAATTTGATGATTAACAACGTCTCAGATAATTTTTAAAGTTTATAAGATTGTCGCATGATTAAATCAAAATAAGCATCGCTGTCGATGGATGCACTTATGGTGGCGTAATAGTTAATGAAATCTTCTTTTGTGACTTTGCCATCGTGAATGCCACAGCTTGTATCAAAATGTTCCAAAAATCGACCAAGTATCTCCTTTTCGGTTAGCTCCCCGCTCAAGTATTTCGGATGATATTTAACAGTATATACAGTTTTCAAATCGTTAGCGGTAATTATTCCATCACCACTACGATCCATTTTCTCAAAAGCTCTCTGAATCAAATCGGAACGGCCCTTATTTATTGTAGGCTAAAAGAAATGATGACATTAAAAAAAAAATGAAAAGAAAAATTGTATCTTCTTTCAATTTACCCTTAGTTTACCCAGGAATTCATCCATTTGTACGCAACCGTCATTATCTTCGTCAAATCGTCGAAACATGTACTTACTTTCATCGTCATTTAAAGGCAAACCAGCTTGCTTTATACCATTAACAAATTCTTCTTCATGCAAGCGTTTATCGCCATTACGATCTAGATTACGAAAAGCTCTAGAAGATTTAAATAATGAACAACGATTGTTTTGACTTTGTTTTCATGTTACAAGATACCTGGCCAAACCCAAGATGCCTTTAGCACCTTTGGCATAACACATAAGTCTTAATTTTTCTACAGGATCTTTGTCCATACCATTGGCCAATTCTCGTTTCGATTGGTTGATTAGATTGGCTTCCTTAGAAGTGTAATCATCACGTGATCCCATCTGCAATAAAAAATTTACTTATGTCATGTTAAACATCCAAAATTTTTGAAATTATCATCACACACCATCTTGACTGATTCTTCTTTTGATATTTAAAGCTTGATTTCAATTTAGTTTAAATTTATTTGCGATTTTCTTCTTTAAATAAAATTAAGTGAGCATAAATTTTTCCGATTATACAAAATAAATTTTTCTTCCTTCTAATATTTCTTACATAGATATGTCAACACGTAATTGAAACATAATTCATGAGCACTTGATTGCAATTAAAACAAAGTGTTCAAGATATTGATAATTAAATTTTTGTTTTATTTTTTTACCTTCAAATATTAATGACAGTTAAAGAAAAGCTTTTCGTATCTTTAATAGTTAAGTTCTTTCTTTTATTTTTATTTCCAATTTTTAAAGTATTTATTTTTTTATATTTAACTTATTAAATTCATATGTTTTTAATGCGTTCGAAGTCACTTATCTACTAAAACTTCTTTCTCTTAGGAATCGATTGAAAATTCTTTAATAAATCATAAGAAAATAACAAGAAACTAGCGAACGGAACAATATTCTTTTAAGTTTACAAAAATACATGTCCGACAAAACAACACAATCCATATTTAGATGAAAACGAGACTTAACGAACGAACTAACTAAGCTCTTCAACGGTGGGATTGGTTTGCAATTTTAATAAGACTTGGGCGAGGTTTGCATTATTTTGCACCATAAATTTATGAAGTATATCGTATTATATACAAAGATTATTAAAAAGCTATGCATGCCTTCATACACACGAATAAAGGGTGTATCAAACCAGTCAAGCAGAAAGACGAAGATTTGATTTAATTGAAGGAAAGAACAAATAAAAACTGAAGAAATTCTTTTTCTTTTTTTCAGTTTACTTGGCTGCCTTATAAGCTCAGCTATAATAAGATCTACGTTTTTAAAATTTTTCTGTTATGCTATACGTAACGTAAGGGTACCTTGTACAACTATAAACCGTAGATTGTAGGAAATATTATCTAGAAATTTGATAAATTTTCAGAAATGATTTCACTGCTTGTGGATGAAATAGATTCATCTTCAATCATGATCTACGCAACGTGTGTCAATTTTCACCTTCAAAAACCAATTTTTTAAAGATTTAATGTTATAAAGTGCAGACAACGTAGACAAAAAGTCTCCCGTTTTTATGTAAAACTATTAAAAAACAATTTAAAATACTTTAGGTCGTACAAAGTCGCACATTCAATACCATACATTACCTAATATAATACAATTTTTTATTTATTTTCTTTAAAAACTTCCAAAAATTAAGTCTTCTTCTCATATAAAGGCTCACTTGCAAAGAAATAGTTCTCGAAAAGAGACTTATATGATCCAATTTGATCAATATTCTGGAGTAAATTCCATTATAAAATGAAAGCAAAATTCGACGGTATCATTTAATGAATTATTTAAAAAAAAAAAAAAAAGTATTTATTTGGGAGCGGGATTTAAAACGTGACTCCATCTCTTCGAAATTTTCTTGGGTTCATTTATATCAATGCTTTACTTTTTGAACGTCTTTTGCAACGACTTTTTTCTCGTCCTTAGTCTAAAATATATCGGTATAACAAATTTTATCATGATAACTAGAAAATATCGATATGCAAGAAGCACAAAAGAATACATAAACAGATAAACAGGCGGAAGGGCAGGTCGATTCGGAAAGTGATAATGAATTTATCAGTGGAATGAAAGATAGACTTATCCCAAGTCCTTCGCGGTGTTGCAGTGAGAAACGGACAGATCAATTTGGAAAGTGATTATAAGTCGATCCGTGGAATAAACTCTAGTCCTTCACGGGGTTACAGTGACAGACAGATCGATCAATTCTGAAAGTGATCATAAGTCGATCCGTGGAATAAACTCTAGTCCTTCAGTTGCAGTGAGAGACGGACCGATCAATTCGGAAAGTGATTACAAGTCGATCCNAAGTGATCATAAGTCGATCCGTGGAATAAACTCTAGTCCTTCAGTTGCAGTGAGAGACGGACCGATCAATTCGGAAAGTGATTACAAGTCGATCCTTGGAATAAAGAGTGAATTTATCTCAAGTCATTCCCGGTGTTGCATACTTCCGACATAACTTATCATACCTTTATCATATGTCATGTAGGGTATATAGTAAGTGTTTTAATTTTTTATATTTCATCAAATGTATGCATTTCTTTGGAACGTTATGTACCTGGACACAATCATGATATCAAAACATCCTTGACGTAACAATTTTATTTCATATAAAAATAAGAATTTTTTTAATTTGAAAAATATTTTTCCATTATGAAGTTTTAAATTGATGGATAATTTATTTTAAAATTAAAACTCTTATAACACTTTTATTTAAAAATGAAAAACTCTCTATTCATAGACAATATAAACATTTACCTCAATTAATAGTGATTGACCGAGTTATAGGAAAATGCAGTGACGTAGTAGCAGTTCCTTTAGAGAACACAATAGCATAACTAATAATCGCCCTAAAGGGATAAAAGGTCACATGAATTGCAATTAATATTAATGAAAGCTTTCGAAAAGAAAAGTTAAACAATTATTGCCTTGAAGGTTGACTTTCAATTATGATTTTCTTCTCTCTTTTTTTTTTTTAATTAAAATTTAAAAAAAAAAGTCTATTCTTTTCATATTTTGATACGATAGCAATACGCCTCTGATATTATTTTACATACACACATACACATGTACGTGTATGCATATAAAGATAGATAAACTGTCAAAAAATTTGTTGGTTGAACATGTTATCTTCAGTAACTTAACATTGTTGTATTTATGGGATGTATGTGTGTAAGCTTTGGTGTAAAGCAACCCGAGAAGATTTTTTTTGTTTTTTTTTTTTTTTTTTTTTAGCAAGGACAACAAATACAAAAGCATATTACGTTCAGCTATTATTCTAACATGATTAAAAGAAAGCATGACTGATGATTGCAGTTATGCAAGCAAAATCTGCTTCAGTATTATATATGAAATGACAAACACAAATACATGCATATAATGGACTAACCATTGCCAGATACTGCGTGTATCTGAAAGTTTTATGTTATGAGTTTCACAGCATACCTTTGCCCACTTTCAGGTGAAAACAGGTGAGGTTTATACAAGGTATGCATGCATTGTACGGTAACCGTAACAAGAGAAGAAGATGTTGCGGTAAAAATGCTTATGTACGCAGATAAATGAATTTCGTTTGTACGTGCGTTCCCTTCTTTTTTTTTTTTTCTCTTTTAATTTTACAATGTCAGTAACACATAACTATGGAAACAATGGATTTTTGCTATTGTATATGCGAACACATATTTTTCTGTACCAAGTAGGGAAACACAACATTCCTGCTGTGAGTAGAAAATCATAAAGATTATGACAAAGTGTTGGAAGGATGCACCTGTACCCCGGCCGGTCGGCTTAGCTACTTACAGTTATCTAGTGATAAACGTAAAGAGACAAGAATGTACACACACGCACGCACACACATACAGAGAGAAAGAGAGTGAGAGAGAGAGAGAGAGAGAGAGAGAGAGACGCGCACACACACACACACACATGGTATACATATTTATATATATCGGTATAAGGGACTATCTTGTAATATTTGCTCGTAAACTCTTGTATACACTAGAAAATATAAAACCTCTTAATAGATTTCCTTTTTTTTTTTTTTAATTAGACAATGCTGATGAGCTTAAATCAAATAAATAAAATGAATTTTAATCCTATAAAGGCTCAATACTTTTGCATGTTCCTTATATGCGTGTACATTACGCTGAACTACGAATTACAACAAGACATTGAAATATGAAGATATGGATTCTGACACACGTTTAGATCTATGCTTGTATATGATGTACGTGCGTGCGTAACTTGTATGTATATATATATAGCTGTCTATATACGTATGTATGCGTATTTATTCTTAGATCATCCATTTGCTATTCTGTAGACAACGTTCGTGCAGGATGATATACTTTTTTGTTTTCTTTTTTTTTTTAACTTTTTTCTTTTTTTGATATTCTTTCTCTTTATTTAGATTTTTCCTTATCCAAGTCCAGCAATTGTTATAAATTCTTACACATATTCTTACATATATAGTCTAGTGTATGTTTGTGTGCGTTCATCAAGAGTTATTGTATGGGTTGACATACACACACACACACACACACACATACACATACGAATTGTCCTGCATATGAATATCTATCAACGTGTATATGAATATGTGCTTCATCTCTCTCTATCTATATACGTTTAGCAGCATTTTGATGAAAGGTTAGTTATGTTACTAAGTAGAAAAACGAGAGAAACAACAGAAAAAAAAATTAATGGAGAATTTTTTCTTTGAATTTTCTAAAATCTCACATGTTCGGTTATACATACGTACGCTTCAGTAAATAAATGATTGATAACATTGTTACGAAACACTTCATTTATTACGTCCAGGTCGTCCTTTTTTTCTTCTTTTTTTTTTTTTTTGTAAGTGCAGGATATTGAAATCAAATATTTATTCATTTATTTATTCATGTTTCTTTTTCAGTTTAATAATGAAATCAAATCATCAATACGTTAGATAAAGCTAAAGTATGTTTCATAATCAACTGACATTTCAATTTATTAATAAAATTAATTTTTTAAACAAATAAATAATTTTAAATATTTACTCTCTATTGAAACATAATGAAGCGGGGATTGTGATGCGAGAGTAAAAGATCTTTAATGTATTATGTTTTGTGCGAAGTGAACTAATATGACAAGTAAATCCGTAATTTCAAAAAAAAAAGAAGAAAAGAAATTGACTTCGGCGCCATCTCTAGAAAATTCTGTCATCAACAATAATAACAATACCATAAAATCAATGACTAAATAGAAATTAATTTCCACTGTATGTGAAGATACATTTTTTCAGAATGATGACTTTTGTTCCCGTAGTTCAAAATCGTCCAAGGGAATGCCAAGAGCACTCAGTTACAAACGGCTATCGTCATCCCTAGTCTCTTTTCTATTCGAAGAAACATCAAGACTTTACATGGTCAGTATGCCATGAGACTACATATGTAACTACTTGTAACGTTGTATCTACTTTCAACGACATAAGTACTTGCAAAGATGTAAGTACTTGCACCGTGGTAAGTACTTGCACCATGGTAAGTACTTGCACCATGGTAAGTACTTGTAAGTCATCTAATAGTATGGACTTTGAATATGCAATTTAAAAGTGGGTTTATTAGCCAAAAGGATCCTGGGATATATTATAAATATTAGTACAAGAAACTGTCTTGAAATCAATAGCGCTGTATATGCGTACATTTTATCAATTGAAGAAGGCCTTCACTAGATGTAAGCAGACTGAGACTTAAGTAAGTGGCTAGCAATCAGCTTTCTCCTTATTTCTATATAGGTGGCTTAGACAGAAAGAATTTGCATCGAATTTTTTCATTATGGATGTGCATTAGGTGGTGGATTCAATGATCGTAACACTTGTGTTTATTTTTATTTTTAATAATTTTTAGTTGTTAACTCTTTACACTCAATTCTAATGACAGGAAACGTTATTAACGTAAACATAAACTTTCAATAGAGCTTTCACTTTCCTTTTATGTTTTGGGATTTCCCCATAAATCGTAACAAAAACTCGTGAAATACATGTAGAAGAATATGTACGAAATTATTTCACAAATTTTGCCCTAATTCTGATTCTGATCTTTATGTTGAAGCAGTAACAAAACCATCAAACCGTATACACGTCGCATATATATAATATATATATGTATATATGTACGTCTAGAAACTTCAATATGTAATGAATGTTCTTTGCACACAAACGCACAAAAGAATGTTGAAATTCTGGAGTAAAACCACGTACAGTAACAAATGATATCTAATGCGTTTTATCAACATTGAGAAGATACGTTTGACATCGCGCGTAAAAATTTATAAAATATGACAACAGTTAAACTCATGCGAGCTCCGTATGTATAAGAACAAAAAAAGAAACAAAAAAATAAAGAGAGATAATACACCACATACAGAAACGCAAAGACCATTGTATCAAATAAAGCATAACAAGCTTTTGGTTGAATCCGCTGTTAGTTTTTCGTATCCTACCACAGAGGATATATTAGATTTATCGCATGTTAGTAACGTGTAGGAATGTGCATATGAGGAAATCTTATAAAGTATAAATTTTTTTTTGGATTTTTCAATTCTTTCTTTTATATACACATACAAGATAGAACACTTTCTTTAATCTAGAACTAGAATTGATTTACTCGACTTATCCATCTTTTTGTCCCTTCGACAAAATTTCGTTTACCGTCTCTTCAGATTACGTGATTACGGGTTCAACTGCTGTTATCACTCTCGTGAGCAAAGTAAATGTGACAATCAGTTATACGATTTCTTTCGGCCGCCCACAATATATAATATATTATATTAAACAATGACGGGCTTTTAGCTTAAAATTTTAAGTAAGATTTTATAAAAAAAGTATTGATCGCGATACTGGAGGAAATAACTATAACTTTCAAAACGTTGGACTTCGATAGTGGGGTTAATGGTAATAGAGAGATATACACGTACCTGTACTCACCTGCTCGCGGTGTCCTCTGGTCGTGTGACGTGAAGGAAAGTTCTTTCCTCATTTGCCAAATGAAGTTCTGGTATCAGGACTTCGAGCTGTCGTGCTGTGTCTGACGCGAATGAAAGTTAGCTCCTCATTCGCTAAATAAAGTTCTTGCATAAGAAATTTTCGGTGTCGCACGATTAGTGAGTAAGGTTCTAATCACCAATGCCAAACGACAGGTATTTTTCGGATTCTAGAACGAAATCTCGGGGTTTGTGCTTCTACTTAAAGGACTTCTCTTCCCGATAGGTCTCTGCCATAATAACGCTAAACATTCCAGACATTGCTTGTTATTGCTGGAGATAGTAGATGAACTAGGTGCAATATGACGCAGATAAATATTATGGATGTCTGGGAAGTTTCGCTGATGTATAGAAAATCTAAAGATGAAAATCGAAATCCTTGCGGACCAGGTCGCTTAAATAAGAAAGCTCTTTGTACTGTTTGATTTTCGTCAACAAACTGGGAAAAAGCTTTGTCGTCCGACTGCAATAATACGGCTCTTCGAGGAGTATCGTGATAATTGTGGGAGTACAGCCGGATAGAAATATCCTATAAATAGAGGGAAGTTCTGGACTATACTCAGTGAATGTTTTTTCTGGAACTCCGAGAATAGTGGAACCCCTTTTGATGGTGATTGTGCGATAGCTTGAGGTACGTGGAATATCGTTCGCTGATAAATAGTCCTGTGCACAATAAGATTAAGCTGTACAGCAGGTACTCAGGTTAAACCAATGATAGCAATCTGATCCTGACCCTGATAGTCAATCATGTTTTAAGGAAATTTAAGTAGATTAAAAATTTGAAATTAAGTTGAAGTAAAGTTACGTACAATACACTTTGAAATCATATGAAAATATGCGATATATATAAAGGATGTATTGAGCGAGTGGATATTCAGTCTCCTCTGTATACATATCCGATATAAAATCTATCAGAGGGTTTCACAAGAATCAACCAAAGATTTGTTTATGATTTTTTCTTGTTCTTTCTTTTCTTTAACATCACATATTAGATCTTACATTCTACAACGTCGTCGACAAATACCATTAATTTGGCGAAAAAAAAAGAAAAATTTTGATTAAAAATACTTCCCACATCAACGTTAAATGTGGGGAGAAGATATTCATCAACAAACAAAATACGTATTCGTAGCATTAAGAGATAATTTCGTATTTAAAGATTGTCTATGAAATTTTCTCACATGTCTTCTATTACAATAAATACTTGCTACCGTTATATGTGTGTATTAAATTTCGCGTAGATTTTCGTGTTTTGCATATGAAAAAGCATTTTTTATTATCGCTCCAAAGCGATAATTCCTACACCGCCGGTAAAAGGCATTCTAATCTCGTTACTTTGCTTGTAACTATGAAAACGAAGCTTACGATTATTGGGCGTATAATGGAAGATTTACCCACACATTTAATTTAATTTAGTCACATCGGTTTGAATGTCCATTCCTAAGTTAAGAGCCTTAAAAATGAATATATGACCCCCAAACTTTATTTATTTACTTCGTATTGATTTGCTGAAATCAGTTTTGATTAGTTCTTGGTCACGAAAACTTACAATTTTCCATTTGATTGCAATCATTTTTATACCGCGTATGTAAATATATTTTCTAAAAAAAAGCTTTTTTTTGTCTTATACATATTAAATCTTCATGTACTTCTTATCAACGTAAACAGCGCTATTGGTAGGTGTCTACTAAAATCATGAGAAAGCTTAAAGAAGAAATTTTATTTCGTTATTCCATTCATTCAAGTTCTTTCTCTCCAGTCATATCAAGCAAAGTTCGAAAGTCAAATCATTCGGTCCCCGGGGTTATCTATTTATTAATTTATTTATTTCATATGTATGTAAATAAAGTTACAGCATATGATTCAAGCCACGGAGTAACTTAGACCATATGTGCCTTGTGATGGTATTCTTACCAGCTCTGCCGTAATAACATTTGAATTCACTGAATCCTGACTTGTTAGTGGCAGAGGGTATACATGTTATGACAGATTTTTTCAACTCTCATTTCTGATGAGAAAATACGTGGGGGTGTGTCATTCTATTCCTGTTATAAGGAGCATAAAAATTTTAATTGGATGCAGTCGTGCGTCCAGGCGTCTGTAGAGATTCCAGTCCTTGGATTGTTGAATATGTTGTTGTCACCATTTTTCAGGAAAGTGCATAACTAGCTTTACTTAAGCTATTAATAGCTGCCTAACATATAAGAATAGTAATAAGAACAAAAAAAAGAAAAATAAAAAGTACATCAATGGAACTAGAGGAAAAGGAGAGAAACATGAATAAAAGTAACATCAATCAATGACGACTAGCGATTATCAATAACGTCGACGATAAATTTCGCCATTTGATGAACTAGGAAAAGTTACCAACAACAACTCATGCAATTCAGACGAAAAATGGGCGTGATATACCAAAGTCATGATATTGTAAGTTTTTTGCACGACACAACTCGGACCTGTATAGAAAATCCTGCCCAGGAGACGTTAGCACCACCATTAACAAGGAACTAATAACCTCCAGCTATATTTCACCAAACACTACCTCTTCTAATAGGGGGTTTCGGTCAAGGTTTTATTATTTGTTTCAATGCGGTTTCTATTGTTATGAAGATACTCAGGTAGCTATAGATTATTTTGTGAATAATTTCAAGAGCAGCATTGAATTCATATTCTGACTAAAAGATGCGAAGACGTAAGAGCTACATTTGGGAGTGTTTGTACCGAATTATAGAGTTGCATTAACAGATTAAGAAAAAGAAGATAAGATCACTAAGGCGGGAGAGAGAGAAAAAAGGTAATTTTCTCCAATTCTTTGTGTTTGGTGTTGTTTATTGAAAAAGTTGAATGAGAAACGGAAGTTCTTAAGGTTAAAGATCTTCAAAGGAAATTCAGACTAAGAGATTAAAAGATAATTTATATTGTATGTTCTATTTGTAAAGTCAATGCTTGAGATATTATTTTAATCACATATGTGAGGATTTTTGAATTATTATGTGCACAAATGTAAGAAGATTATAATTGGAAAATAAATATGAATTAACTATGAAATCAACTGAACCCCTCGCGAAAGAACAGAAAGCATAACAATGTGGCCACAACTTGTTGAATGACATGAAAAAAAAGAATATGATAATTAGGATATAAACTAAAATAAATAAATGAAAATTCATGTCTGTTTAACGCGAATAAGGAAAATAAATAAAATAAACAAGTGTGAAAGGGTACCGCAACCCTATCGATATATAAAAGGAAAATTACTTTAGGAAGTAAAAATTCGTAGAAAATATTTAGTAAATAATTAAACGCATAAAAAGACCTCAAAGAAAAGTTAAAATTTTCTTTCTCTTAAATCCAACTGAATATCAAGGATGTGAAGTTCAATTTAAATTTAACTAGCAAAGTCACAAACCAAAACTGTTAACAGAGAACTGTTAAGCGACTAACGGAATCCTGTTAAACATAGTCTTGAAAGGATTTATATCAAATGTAGTTAAAATAGAGCTATTTTGGAATATTTTTGAATGAATACGATAAACAAAACATCAATATTTCTTAATCTCGTAAAATTTTATATAAAAAAGGTTTTCTGTTATATCAGGTATGACATTCAAAAAGAGGAAATGTAATTATCCAAGTGCTAGAAAAAAATGGAATTAATATCGTATGAATTTTTCAGCCATGCCCTTTCCAACGTTGTATAGCATGTATTAAGTTTCGTCCGGAAAATTTTGTTATTGGACTTTGAAAATTTCTTTATATGTAGCAGTATGAGGCCAACGTTCAGAAGGCCACTGCTACCAAACCAAGTACTACGAAAAAATGAAATTGATATCGGATGGATCTTTGGTCCATACCCATGTTAATCGCTTAACAGGCTTCTGTTAAAAGTTTCGGTTTGTGACTTTGCTAGTGAAATTTAAATGTAACTTCACACTCTTCTGAATATCGCAGTTTGTGTGCGCTTGTGTCTGCTTTTCCGATAGTTGTTGTTTTTGCTATTTTACGTCAAAAAAAAAGAAGAAAATTAGAAAAAGAAAAATAAAAACTAAAAACAAAGCAGGTGTGCATACGCAAGGATGCCCCCTAAGTATCAAAGAACATGAAAAATTCTTTAATGGAGAAAAAAGACACTGAAACAAATACAAAAGACAAATATGCACGATAGTGTACATCGTGTTTAATACAAAAGGACCGAAGAACAAGTGATTAAGTGTATTGGACGTTTACCTTAACATTAACGTATATAAAATGAAATCTGCTAAATGAAAATAGTTATCAAACACAGTGTTTTGCTGGATTTTGTATCTCGAGCAGTTAGATGTAGATCCTCTTGGAATCTGAGGCCTTGAAATTTTGGCAGACTAGTCAGTTCTATCCATTCTGTCGTTCAAACCAGAAGAATTAACCTCAAGCTTTGGCTGGTTCGAATTTACTACTGATCGAAACAATTCATTTTAAAAAAAAAACGAGTGTACACGAAACTCAGTAGAAAGTCAAAAAAAAACTATTGTTTCTACTTAAAAATAATCTCTCTTTAAACTTAAGAATAAATATAAAGTAAAGTTTCTTATTTCAAAAGTATTTCGAGCAAACCAACGAATACCACTAATTAAGAAAAGTCCTTAAGGTTTACATACATAAAGTTAGTTGTTACGGTAACACACACATATGCAAGATTCACCCTAAAGGCGAAAGAAGCGCTTTTTTCCCTTTTTATTTTTCTTTTGCTTTTTCTTTCTCTTTAAACTTTATGTTTGATAATTATGTTGACATAGAGCACCTACCTGTTGAATACTCTGCTATGGAAGTAAAATTGGAAGACATGTGAAGTAAAATTCGAAGAAAATATCTAAATATTTATTTTGCGCAAAATATCTTTAAGTGTATCAATGGCTTTCAATATTTTGTCACAACTGTAGGCCTAACAAAAACATGTGTGAAATTATTTCCGAGATCAATTTCACACATTAAGGAAAACATTTGATTTTATGGCTTCCACCGGAACTTAATACTCAATGACTGGAGAGAAATAAGTTCGTTTTATAAATTTTGTTATAGAAGTCAATTCATATAAATCAATGCATACATGTGTGTGTGTGCGTGTGTGTGCTCATCTTTTTATCGAACCGTGACTCTTTCAAGCGTATCGAGCTGCTCATAAACGGAAAGTGTGCTAACGTTGTTAGAAGTTTGGTGTTCTACTTCTTAGAAGACAATTAAAATTTTCTTCTTCTTCTTCTTCTTAATATTTCGTTACTTCCTTTCTAATACTTCTTAACCTCCTTCAAAGTCAGCCTTTAGCTACAATTTTAACTGAATTGTTTTTAAAATTTTTCTTAAGAAGCGTAATAAAGATTCGCTTCGAGCTTGATATGATGATATGGTCTCCCCGTTTTTGTTGAATTAAGTTTATTTTAACAATATTCAAGCGTTTTTTTTTTTGCTTATTTACTTATATAGAAAATGCAAAAAAAAAAAAATCAAAAACAGACAAAATTGTAGCACTTACGTATGATATGTATTTATATAAAACCACTTATTTCTGTTGATTTGTGTTTTCTTATTGTTTTCTCTCTGCTTGTCTTCACAGTCACTTAAAGGGTAAAGGGTTCACACACAATTACAAAACCGAGAAAACTTAAAAGTCTTGGCCAAATAGTATTTTATTCATTCGTTCCTTTCTTTTTCTTTATCTCGTTTCATGTAGAATCTTAGCACAACAACATTGTTGAGTATTAAAAGGTACAGAAATATTTTAGAAAAATTTTCAAATATTTGCAGCTTTAAGATGGTTTAAGAAGTAGAAAGGAAGGTCTATCCCCCTGATAAGTTTGAATCTTAATATAAGAAGTGAGACCTGACATCGTAAGAAATTTGAAAATTAACTTGGAAATGATACAAAAAAAGCTGAACATTTTGATATTCAGTTAAACAAAATAAACAACGCAGCTATTTAGTCATTAGCATCGAAAGTACTCCCTTCCCAAAGCATCAGTCTAACCTAAAAGTAATAAACAACGCAGCTGTGTCATTAGCACTGAAGGTACTCGCTTTCCTAAACATCAGTTTAACCTAAAGAGTAAATTATTATTATTTTTGTTATTTTATTTGAACATCAGAACTTTAGCTACAATAGGATAACACCTGGAAAATTAAAGCGTAGAACTAAACCATTACAGTTACTTTAATGAAGTTGTATGGAAGGGAATTTTCCAACCTTTTATTCGTTTCATCTATATCCTGGGTAATCCTGTCAGTCTTATCCAATGTTCAAGCGCTTTCTTTACCTTACAAATTCCAATTAGCACTTTATTTAACTGCGACTCTGATTTTAAAGTCTATAACAGCTCACATTCAATACATTAATACTAATCTCGCCAATGTCTATTCGTTTTGTCTGTAGCTTTCCTATCGAAAGTAATATCTAAACGGCGTCTATTTCTATCCCATATTCGGGTGAACGCGGGCTAGAAAGAAATTTGTACGTCGTGATACCACGCCGATCAGATATCAAAAGGGAAGAGGAAGTCGTCTTCCTCTTCTAGTTTAGCTTAACTCGACTCGTTGGCGTTGCTAATTGGTGAAATTCTTATTCGAAGTTAGTGGAGCTAATTTCGAATAAAAGTTTCCCCACATCCTGACTTGTTTATAATTGCTACTGTTTAGCGTCTTTTCTTATTTTTAAATAAAAAGATGTGCTTTTATTGAGACATTCTTTATAATATTTTCATTAAGGCGAACCTTGTTTTCTGACCCGTTTGAATAACTATACGTTAGACCTATCCTCATTAATCTGAGGACAGAGCTCAAACCAGCGAACCATGAAATTGTGAAAATTGTCAAATTTATTAAATAATGCGCCACCTTTTTTTATAATAATTTCTACTCTACTTCGATGCTTTGTATGAAACAACAACAATTATTGTTAGTAGTTACACTCACAAAATTTAGCTAAAAATATAAAAGTTGAAATAAATGCTTTGTGTTGACCATATTTATAAGCAACAAAAATTGAAAAAAAAAATAAAAAATAAAAAATATGATTTAAGGAAAACTCTTTTTATATGGTGTAATTACTTTTATGTTAAATGTTACGCTAAAAAAGTAAACTGAAACTAACATTCGACGAGTTTCTAACGAACCAACCAAATCATACAGAACTGATAACTTTCCTTTACTTAGTATCTGATTCACTTAACAGAATACAGTAAATTTTGTAAAAGCATCCGTTAAATGCTCTCATGAAATAGAACAGATGTCAGTTTGCAGAGGAAAGATTAAATTTATAAATAAACTTAACAGCATCATAAAATAATAATAAAATAATGTTAATCCAGCAGATTATTCTGTTAGAAATAACATTGATTTCTTCTTCTTTTTCATCGTTCCTCTCTTGATATCTGCACAATACAGAGAAAACACTTGATAAATGAATATGAAGAAGAGAAGAGAATTCTTCTTGCATACAGCATCAGCATTCTCTATAAAGCTTTAAATTTAAACTGCTCTGTTTGCGATGAAAATACTCCAGAGATTGAATAGAGACGGACGAAAGCAGCATAAAATCAGGACATGAAACAGCATCGCAATTTATTTGAGATTTTAGTCACTGCGTTAACACTCAGTAGAACAGTCAGTACTTCAGTCATATATACATGACATAAGAAATTTCATTGTTTTTTTTTTTCAATTCAATTCAAATAAAACAAAAGCTAAATAAGAAAATTGTGAATTTTCTTCAAACCATCGAAAACGATTTCAAACAATGGCAAAAATGAGCGAGAAAGAGAGTAAATGCTTGAATAACAAATGAAATGAATGACACATACAAGTACGATAAATCAAATGCGGTTTAAGTCAATTATTTAAACGAAATTATGAAACTACTAACTAAACTAATTTTTAAAATATCGTTAAGAAAAGAACAAAAAAAAATTTAAAAAATAAAAATGAAAATATCACTTTTTTGAAATTCATAATGTGTTTAGGTAAAGAAAAATTTTACAAAATCTTAAAATAATTCATATGATTTACTTTACGTTTACTTTAGTTTGTGTATACAATGATAAAAGGAAAATACGAGGAAAAGTATAACAAAATATAATAAAAGTTTTTATGGGTGAAAAAACAAGAAAAATCTACAGATTTAAGTGTAAAGATTCCGCACAGACTCGTAAGTCTGCAACTGCATATACTTATATACGTAGATATTAGTACGAGCCGTTTATTCACTTCGGCTTTTTCGTCTGTCCCCGTTTTCACTGAAAGCGACTTAAAGGTGCCATAATGGCATAAATGCTAAAGTTTATATGAATGTACAGTTTTGTAATTATACACACCCAAACAAACACGTACATAAACGAGAATATGCATTACACGCACATGCATATGCATTTATGTATATATATGTTATATAGGGAATGTTTGAAAGAAATGTAAGCGAATATGAGCAACAAGCCACTTAACGCTCTTAACCAAACTGAAAAAAACATTTATTCACTTTATAATGATATAGTCATTGTTTAAATACTTCAAAGGGTAAACGAATAGAAAAAAAGCCTACAAAGCAAAAATGTTTCAGCGTATCGCCTAACAAGAACAACAAAGTCAACAAGAACAACGACAGTAACGCTGTACATAATTGAATTACAGGTTTTTATGTGAATTAAATTGTTCAGTGAAAGTTAAACAAAGCAAATTGAGAACTGCACTCAAACACTTACATTTGAAGCGTCATTCATTAAAATAACAGCAACAAAAACATGTAATGTTTACCTATTACGACAAAAACATATAAATTTTTCTTTGTATATAATAAAAATAAGTAGCGAGCACAGTCTTGTTCTTTTCTTTCCATTTCTCTGAAACCATCACATCATGGATAATTAAATATTAATTGTTTGTGTGTAAATAAGTTGTATTTGTGTGTGTGTGTGTACGCGTCAAAAAAAATATGGTTTAAAATCTCGTCGCCGTTGTTTGTGGACTTAATCCGCTCTCTAAACAGTAATTGAAAGCGATTTTAGAAATAAACCAAACAAAAAAAGTTGTAATAAGTAATTATTATAATTACTTCAAAGGACAACAACAACATTCAACCACATTGAAAGCTTATACAAAACAAAATGGATTACTGGCTACTTATGGTTGCTACGCTATTCTTCACTGGTAAGATAACTACTTAACATACATGTGGTTGCATATTTAACTTTACACTTTATGGTGGTATAAGTAATGTTTTTATATTCATTCTCAGGATGTTACTCATACGCCCAGTGGTATGATTTCTATGCATATAAAGGATGGCATACTATTGCTTGACTTTATGTACATAAATGAAAAGATCATTTTTGCCTTTATAAACATTAAGTGTTCTTCTTTCACTGTTCGTCCCTGTTTTATTGATTCTCTATTGCTCTTTTAATATCAGGATTATTTTATCGAGATTTCAATGGATTTCATTTTAGAAACATCTACAGTTTCTTTAGATTACTTCACTTGCTTGTTTGTCACATTTGTGTTCTGTAATCTTTCATAACGATTTCAAGTTGTATTTCCTTTATGGTTCTTATTGGGAATTTAAGATCCTTATTTCAAAATACAGTGGAATTATTATACAAACTTCACTTAAGACTCTCTCTCTCGATAAGCTATAAGCAAACTACCTTGATTTTTAATTTTTTTTTTGAATCGCTTTGTGAAACTAGTTCAGTACATCGATGTGCCTGTTTGCTGATAAAATTTTCAAAGCAATAAATGTTTGATTTTTGAAATTGTGGCGTAAAGTTCATTGATCAATTTGTAGAACAAGCATCAGTAAAAATTTAAACATCGAAAAGAAAGAATTTTTAGTAAATATTTTATGCAGAAATAGTGCGCAAAACTGCGGCTAATAGATGAGAGTATAAAGCACTTTGTAATGAAAACGTCTACAGAGTGAGGGTCAAATCTATATCGAACTTCAAGCCGTTCAAAAAAAAAAACCAAAAAATATGTGTTTAATGTTCATTTAATATTTAATTTATTTAATATTTAACACACATTTCTCTTGGCGTTATAAGCGATCTGCTCCATAACCAAATGAATGGAAATTAATGCAACCATTTTTCATTTTATATCGTAAATTAAACTCGAAAGCCAATGTAGTATTCTTTCATAATATCATCCAATCGACTTACATAGATAATTAAAAGAAAAAATAATATACAAATAAATCTCGAGTATTGGAAATTGGTTCTAAAAATATTTTGAAGGAATTTTCTTTTTCCATATGTTTACTTATTTATTTCATAAGTAAATGTACAGCATACCACCAAAGGCACGGAGTAACTTAGATCGTATGTGCCTTTTTTGTATTTTTATACTTTATATTTTTTTATGTTTTTTATATTTTATTTTTAAAACCTTCTTTACAACAGCACTCTAGTCCACACATAGCTTTCTTGGTATTTTTGCCAACTCTCTACCATATATTTTCATATATTTCAATATATTTTCATTTTAATAGGAATTTAAAACAACCAATCACATGATTAGAATTCTGTCAATGAAGGAGAAATATTTTCTCTTTGTTTTTTTCTTACTTTAACTTGAAGGCTTTGATATCTAGATGCTTTCATATAAGAAACTACACAAAAGTCGAACATTTATGATGCAAACAGAATGTATATACATACATATATATACATACGAATTTACATAAATAATAATTGATATTTTTCTTAGCAAAAGCCGTCGTTTCTATGGGAATTTTCATAGGAAACTGTAAAATAGATTTCATTCATTTCATTCTCCACCTTCTTTTTCGATTCAAACTCAGTTCAGTTGATTGTTTTTTTATCTTCAGAGGTATTATATCTATTTTCGGAGAGACAATTCGTTTCCATTAGTATTCAAGAAATCCTATTACATAAGAGTTCTGAAATACTTTTTTAGAGATGAGAGCGTCAGTTTTTTGATCGTAGCTTTTTTACATAAGCCTTTTAGATGACAGGGGAGAACTTTTGAAGTTACTTCTAAATTAAATATTTTGTTAATTACTGCAGAAGGACCAGGCCTATTCTTTCCCTTAAGTTTTGAAACGTTGTGTTAAATATTAGCTTTATCTAATGCTGCGAACCGACAAAGGGGGAGGGCTAGGTAGTCAGTGGCGAGTGCAATATATGTTTGAGGTCACGTTACCGATTGCACAAGTATAATAATAATAGCCTAATCTGTTCAATGGATTTTATATAATATCTTATGAATATTGTGGTCGCAGCTCAAGGGACCACACTTTCTAGCAAACTAGATTTAAGTTCAATAGCTAAGACAGTGTATGGTTTTACTTTTATTTTTGTAATCGTAAGCGTTTAAACAAACGACAGCAGACGGAATGTTTGGAGCGAAGAGTAAATAAGGACAAAGCGAAAAACAGCTGATCAAAAATGGAAGAGAAAGCGGAAACAACTGATCAAGAGTTCAACAGAATGCCAAAAACAACTGATCAAAAATGGAATAGAAAGCGAAAACCAGCTGACTAGAAATGGAATCTCTGATGATTTTTCTTAGTAAATGCAAATAATTTTGTTGTTATTATCGTTTTTTTTTTTTTTGTTAAATATAAAAATTTTTAAAATTGATTTTGTATACAAAGCTTTACATAGCCACACTTCTTCTCTCTAGATTTTAAACGTTTATCTAAATTGTCTTCTATTCATTAAACTATTTATGATTTAAATGTTTAATCTTCATTTTAATTAATCATGTTATGAATGAGTTTAACTTAACTTGCACAAGAAATGTAATAAACAAAGCAAGTATTTACGAAACTACTTAACCAGCAATTCACACACATAAGCATAAAATGTTATACATACAAACAAACTCAGAGAAGACTGTTTATTTACTTTGTACTTTGTACTGTTAGCATCAATAATAATTATTATTTTTTAAATTGAAGCAACTGACTCAGTATAACACACACACTCTCTCTGTAAAGAGTTTCATTAAAAAGTTTTCTGCACTTTTATGTTAAGCTATGGAAAGTATATTCGATGTTTAAATAATTGCTGCTTTAAATAAATTTAAATATAATATAGAGCATCATTTCAATCTTTACGTTATCATCATAAAATCTTCCATTCACATTCTGTGTGTATTCTAAGTTTATTATAAGAACAATTTTCTTTACTTTTACTTTCATTCCGTAAGTTTACAGCAAAGAAACCTTGTAACGTAGAGATTACATGATTGTGTAAGATGAAAGTTTGTTTTAATATTTTCTTCTAAATTTTTAACTTAAATCCTTAGACCATTAAAACCTAAATCTTTATAGTGAGCTACCATTTCAATTCAGCTGTTTGATTTGATTGGCAACGAAATAAGAAAATTTCATTAAGTTTTTCTTCAGGAAAAAAGTTTCCCTAAAAAAAATTTTTCTCTTTAAAAAAGCTTGTTACAGTACACATTGAACCTGATCTACCTATTGTCCTATTGTCTCCAATTCTCTTTCTATACATATCGCAGATAAATTCTCTTATGCCGAGAATATGTTTTCATTAACTCACAACCATTAACTAATAACTTCAGAAACTGATTATGATCAGGAATTTAATTGAAGTGATTTATAAACGACTGTTCTTGTACGAAGTGAGAAAATTTAGTCTTCGATGGTAGGCACAAAAGATATCTTAATACATGAATATTTCATCTTAAAGCTTAGCATAATCTTTTTATTAAATTGAATTGAATCGTTGGCAACGAATTATGAAATTGCTTTCAATTGCAATGGAGAGCTTATATTTGCAATGAAGAGCTTATGTTTTATCTCAATTTATACTTCCGTACAGTTTCTTATAAAACAAAAGTGAATTAATTTTGAGGAGGAAGAGGAGCATGAAGCATATTTGCCGCGATTGAAAAATTGCATTCAGAGAAAAGAAAAACACTTGAAATTTTATAGAACGTAAACAGGGCAAACGTAAAATGTGAAAAAGTATTACAACGAGATTAAGCGTAAAATACTCGCATACAACATACACACTTGAACCAGAATTTTTTTTTTTTGTTCGTCCCGATTAAAACGTATAATAAAATAACTCGAAAGTTTCGTTGCTTTAAATAGCAATACGCTACGTAAGCAACATAAAAATGAGACTAAACATAAATTTTAAAAAGTTTAAGAAAGAAATTTTTATATAAAACTTTTTATAAATTTTATATAAAAAAATTTTAATAAAAATCTTGCTAAAAAAAATCTGATATAACGTTCGCTTTCTTTCGAAGAGCAATCAAATCTAATCAAAATCTATAACAATCACACAATTTAACACCATCAGCGTATATAAGAACTTTGGCATTCTGTATAACCGCAGAGAGATCGTTAAGATGCAACACGAACAAAGGAGGACCTAAATGACTACCATGAGGGAACCCCTGAGTAGAGGTAGATATCATTGATTAAATGCCCTAATGTAACCTCTTGTGCTTTTTTTAAAGAAATACAAATTTCTTCCTACTACTTACGGGTTTTCAATTACACACGTTTTAACAAGAACAGCATTTTGTCTCCTTCTCTTAAGAGAAGTTTCGTTGTACACTAAATTTAACTGTATTTGCCTGACTTGTCGGTAAGAAAAAGAATTTTACAATTTACGATTCGCTGAGATCAAAATTTCTCGGCACAGACTGAGCTTTATATTAAATTTACTTCAAAGAAGTAACAACAGTACTACGAACTTATGAAATGAATCGAAATTAAGTAAAGAAATTATATTCGATTGTCGCGAATTTTTTGTATCTTTGTCTTAAAAATAGGGGAAAAAACTACATTTTAATAGGTGGGCGTGGCTAACTCTTTCTGTGTTTATGGAATATCGTGGAAATGTTTATTTTGGAGTCTACGAGCATTGAGTAAAACAGTCAGAACAGCTGGTGTTTTCAGCTTGTTTTATACTGTAGGTGTGGTGGACTTGACCTATTTTCAATAGCGATATGTGTGAAGCAACTTCCAATCTTTGTGCCAAATTTGAAGCTGCTATCTTTTAGCAGCCTGGGGAATGTTTACCACAGACGTTAAGGAAATGGACGCACGGACAGACAGACACTCATGCTTAAATAGAATCTAGCCAAATGTATATATATATATATAGAGAGATTGTTGTTGCTCTAAAGTTTCTTTTCTGGACATTACGAACAACCTGCGGCGGTGGGTGATTTTTTCTGATACCATAACATTGCTTTTCAGATCCTTTGGGGATGTACCCCAACCACAACTTTTTGATTGATTTTCAGTTTCTTTTATATATCATACAATGAATTTTCACATATAATTGGCTACAGGCATATTGAAATTTAAACGTCTCTTGTGTATTTAAAAAAAAAAAAATAAAAAATTAATTTATATTAGTTACACACGCACATAATGAGAGAAACAAACAGCATTTCCTTGCCAAAGTTTCATTCACTTTATGTGTATGCCCTCAAAACATAGCATAACATTGATGTTTGTATATGTTATGTTACGCATATCATATAAAATATACACAAAAGAGAATTCTAGATTAAACAAACAATAATTTTATTATTAAAATAATTTTAAATGGAATTATGTGCATAAGAAGCAAAGAAAAAAAGGGAAAATTCATTTAATAATATTATAACTAAACATTATAAACAAGAGAATACAGATAATAATAATAATAATATTATTATGTTTGCATAAAGAGCTAAATGTATGCTTTCATGAATTAATATTGAAAAACAGCTAATTACTAATGGCAAAGTTCGTTTAGTAAAATAAAATTAAATATTTTCAATAGCGTATCTCGTACTTAGCAGCCTCTGATTGTGATGCTTTTTTAATGAATGTTGAAAAAAACTTTGTTTTCATTTCCCTGCCAATATACGCTAAATATATAACAATAATAACAGATCCCTTCAAAAAATTAGTTTATGAATTTAAAATACATTTTTCAATTTGTTGCTTCATTGCTCTAAAATACATGTTTAAAAATTATTTTTATTAAATTTCATCAGGGTCAGCAGCTATCTACAGCAATTTTTGAAGAAATCGCGTAAGCTACGTTACCAAATGAACCAGTGTTAGATTAAAAATTGAAAATCATAAATGAAAATTTTATTAAATTGAAAAAACCATTACATGCAATTATTTATTGAATTTTTTTCATTGGTGACTCATTTTTAAATACCTGGAGACTTTACACAGGATCAATGAACGTGTGAAGACGTTACCATTACGTCCTCGCCTTAGTAAAGCAAAGTGTATTGTTATAGAAAATTGAAGTTTACAAATGCATGGTTAGTCTTAATTAAGATTAAATGCGAATTCATTTTCAATAAATAAATATTTACAAGCAGTTGCACATTTACGTTTGTAAATCGTAATTTATTGCTGCAAATAATATTTAAAAATTTTGTTCTATTTATTGCGCCTAAGTTTTCAAACGACAGCATTCACGTAAAATTTTATATTTCTATTATAATTTAATTACAGAAATTTAAGTTTTGTGACTCGGACATGGAAAGGACGCATGAATAAATAGCTTTGGAATTCAAGCTTGCAAATATAGACATTTGGTTACAATATCTGAAAGTTTCGTTTTAAGTCTAATCAGAAATGCTCTTTGGTCTCGGAAGAGTAACATTTTATGAGCTACTTTTGAAGTCCCCACAATATGCGATGAAATAAAACGTTTTAGAAATAATTTCTTAAACACTTACTTGCTTAAAGTCTGCACCATAACGCTTAAGCTGCAAACTTGTTAGATGATGGTTATGAATGAAATAAGAAGACCGAAAAGACGCTACATATTAGATCTGTCCTTCTTTCTAGACTCATTATTTACGTTGTAATGTCAAGAAACCTGAAATGAAAGATTTTAAAAAAGTTTACATTTGTTAAATTCACTGCAATCTAACTATTATATAATTTTTTTTATTTCTTAATTCATTAGCTAAATGTTTAATTGTAAATAAATTGCAAATCAAGACTTTCTAAAAAATATGTTCATTTGTAAATGATAGATATTTCAGATTCATGTTCGACACTAAAGGTAAAAGGTAAATTTACGTTCTAAATCACGGATGTCTTGAAACCAAATAAATATATGTGAAATATATAATAATATAATATAATACACAATCAAAATAATCAAATTCATACACACACACATATTTCGATGATAAAAAGGAACTGATAAGTTTTATGGCGACAAAAATTGAAAAACTTTTCAAAACTCTTCGTTTCCGAAGATGTATCTATGTACTGTTTTGAATTTACGGAAGTATTGCAGATAATAGGATAAGATTTTAAACACCACGCAGCTGCAAGTGTAAAACAATTCTTTCTTTATATTCTTTACAAAGTACCATAAAATATCAAAAATTAAATGAGACCTTAAATACCATGCAGGTCTAAGTCTAAAACAATTCGTTTACTTTCTTTATAAAATACCAAAAATTAAATGAGACCTTATGAGACCTTACCATGCAGGTCGAAGACTAAAGCAATTTTTTATTTCGTCAAAAAATCTTAAATTTTCTTACATCATAAAATGTTAAATCTTAAATGCTGCTGCCATCCAAACGCTTCGTTTTCATAAGAACTCTTACAAGGGAGGAAGAACAAAACTTGGAACCAAATTTGGTCCAAATATTGTAGGGACATTTTTCTTATCAAAACACTTATTAGTTATTCTCTATCTATTTCAGTCATAAAATACGAAAATTTAATCTTTATCGTCATAAAAGTTTATAGTTCTCACTAGAGTCCTTGAATGGAATAAAGTGCGAAAACTATAGACCCACGTGGTGCGAAGTTCGCTAAGTGCATTCATAGGTCAAATTACTGTTTCGAACCAATTTTCATCATAACATTCTAAAAATTATACCGTAGGCCATATAAAGGCTTATGTTTTATTGGGAAATTTATGTGGAAAAGAGTTCAAAAATTGTCACATTTTTTTAGTTATCAAAAATTATCTTTTCCACGAAAACATTAATGCCTTTTCCGACAATGAAAAATTAATTTTTTCCGGAGCTGAAAACTAAAAATGAAATAAAATCGAAAAATTAAAACTTTTCTCATATAATGACTTTGTTAAAATATAGGCCATCATAAAGTACAATGATTATGAAACTGGTCCGACCCAATTAATTTTCATTTTCAATCCTTCTTGAAACCAAATCATGAGACCGTATCCAATTTTATCAAAATATCTCGCAAATTGCGACCAGTTGGGTAATTATAGCTACAAATGGTCAGACATCAGAGGGACTGGCGTCCTTATATTTAGAGAAAGATCCTCAATAAATTGCTATAATATAAGATAGGTTTATCATCAGTTTTTCCAGGCACAAAACTAATATATGCTTCACACCAGTAGCGTAGCGTGTAGCGATAGAATTTCTAGAATGTAGAAAAAGGGAAAAAGCACAGTAACTCGACCAAAAGACTTAGCCGTTGCTAAATGCTTAGTCATTTTCAATACCTCATATATGAAATGAGAAACTTTTCCGGCAACTTGTAGTTTATGTCGTGTTTATGTCAACTATTTAATGAACATGTAAGCGACATTTTTAATGTGCGCAAGAATAGTTCAATTAATTTTAACCCGAATTTCGCTAAAAGTTATTTGGTATACATTTCGAAAATTCGAAACGATTTGCTAGATTCAAGCATTTAATCATTCATTATGAAGCTCTGATATCAATTTACAATGCAATTAAATCAATTTAAAGTTTATTTTTTAATATAAATAATCACATAAAATACTGATTAATTTTAATTAAAACGGATTTCTCTTTAAAAAAAATACTTAATTTCTTCTTTTTTTTTTTTTTTTTGTTTATCTATATAGAGAGTGCAGTAAAGCAAAATATTTTTACTATTATCAGGAGGAATAATTTTAATAAATTTAATATTCTTTCAACTAAATAAATGCAAACAGTAGCTTTCCTTGGGTAGCCTTATTTTCTTCAACAGTTCGTTCAATGCTCGTAGAAAAAGAGAAAGGATTCTTCATGAAATAATCAAGAGACAAAAATGAAATGAATTTCATAAGATCAGATGAGCTCATTTGAGTTTATAATGAAACCTTTTTGCCTAAATTACTAAATTTTGTTTTCGCAGTTAAATGCAAAGTACTGTGCCCATTAACATATGTATTCATACGTACAATAACTGAATGTGTATTACGTGTTTATACGTTGTAGATATCCAGCGCGTGTGGAGTTTGTTTGTGACTGATTTAAATGTGCCGGAAATTGTTGATTTTCGTGATAACGTTACATTATCGTGCAGTTACGATATGAGCGGCCACACTTTAAACTCTGTCAAATGGTATAAGGATAAAATGGAATTTTTCAGGTATGAGTTCAAAAAATAATAAAAAAAAAAAAAAAAAAAAAAAAAAAAAAAAAAAAAAAAAAAAATAAATGAAATAAAATGTAAAATTATGAAAAAGAAAAAAATTACAAATATGCATACAACGGATGCATATAAACATTTATGTGTTCATACTTATATGCATTAAAGTTATTAAAAATATTTATTTATTAATAAACAAATATTTATTCAGAAAAACACAACACATGCTTATGTTTAAGCTTTTGTGGTTTCATGTATGTTGTTTTTTTTTCTTTTTTTTTATGTTTTTCTTTTCTTTTGCCCTTTTTTTTATTCTTTTATACATTTTTCGTTGTTTTTTATGCCTCCGGCTATTTGCAGATATTCACCTATGATGCATCCGGTTTATATAAAATTTCCGGTTGTTGGTGTACAAATGCCCGACGGTAAATACTTTTGTAACGAATCAACGTGTCGTGTCGACTTAAGTATGCTTAGCGCCAAATCATCAGGTGTTTACAAATGTGAGGTGTCCGGTGATGCGCCACATTTTCAGCTAGCGGCCAAAGAGGATAATATGACTGTAGCAGGTAAGATTTTTTTTCAACGTACATATCCTCATAACAGTTCTTTCTCGTGTTTTAAATTTGAAATTTCTGGGTATAGTAAGAGCAATTAAAATAGAAAGCATAAGTAAATGCCTACGAACAGGAAAATAATTTTCAGTCGAAATTTTTCTTATGCACTTAGGTTAACCAGGAATAAAAATATTTAGCCTCTCCTTTTATAATAAGGAAAATTATTAAAGGTTTAGATTATAATTACAAAACCTTTAACAAAACTTCACCTTTAAGTTGGAAAATCAAGATTTTATTAAAGTGATAGTGCTTTGGCTAAGACAAAAAAGAAAGATTAATATTTGATGCTTGCATTACAGCTAAAAATCGTAAAGCAATTGGGCAATACACAGTACAGTGTACTTTTAAGGAAAGGCTTTCTCAAGTGACCGAGATTAGCGCTTTTTCAAGTGATAGAAATTAGCGCTTTCTCAAGTGACCGAGATTAGCGCTTTCTCAAGTGAACGGAATTAGCGCTTTCTCAACTGACCGAAATTAACGTTTTTTCAAGTGACCAAATTAACGCTTTTTCAAGTGACTAAAAATAAACACAAATTTTTTAAACGTGAACTGAATAAATTCACCTGCTTGTAACATCTTTTATTTCCTTCATCAACTAACTACCAGACCATCAAAAAATTAACGCAGAGAGTTTTGGTTGATTTTTGGTTGAAAAATGGTCATAGTTCATTTATTCTGCAGTTTCTGATCGTAATGATAAATTCAAGTGTCATCCATAGTTATAAACACGCAAACAGATTCAATTTTATATCTTCAATGCAAGTCTTGTTGACAAAATTTTACTTTAAAGGGTTACATGGGTTTTGAAATTTCAAAAAATTAATTTTCTTTTTGTTTTATATATATAATAGGAAAGCATATCAAGAGGTTTTCCTTTACGGTTTCAAGTCAATCGGAGTAAAGTTTTTACAAAGGAGAGAGAGCTGTTGAAAATTCCTCCTTCTCTATATAAATATACATAGCATTTGGATCTCGCTTTAGGAATTGTTTCTGGTTTAATCTCGTAAATCTGAGATTTCAGAAAATCTATAAAAAAAGAAGTCTCACGGCATGATTTTGGTGTCAAGTTGAAACGCGGCTTCATTGTGTTTACAGCGTTAGTCTTTATCTAGAGTTAGCAACCAAAGGTCTGAAGCTTAAACTAAACCAGTTGCCTGAAATCGAAACTATTCCAAAATGAATCCTATACCTTTTTATCATTACCTATGCAGGAGTAGAAACAAGAGCAATGTGTCTTAAATAATTCGCTACATAATCCATATCTGCTTCTCTCTTAATTCCCTTTTATTCGATCACTGAATGAAGAAGGGTCCGATTCCAAATTTCTGATACGATTAAGGAACATTTTAAATAACTTAGTGGACTCGTTATTTGGCTCAATAGATTTATTTACTTATCTTTAAACATTTAATGTCAAAACTTTAATCTATGAATTTATTTACTCTATGCTAACAGCATTACCTCAAAGTGATCCTTTAATTGAAAGTTTCAATCCAATGTATCGTATGGAAGATTTTCTAAGCGCAATTTGTACCTCTGATTATTCGAGTTTACCAACTAAGCTAACTTGGTACATTAACGGGGAACCTGTAAGTACTATGAAGGCTTTTCAGCTGAGATTTTCTTTAATTTCTTTAATTATTTTTTATCTTACATTTTGCACACACACACATTAAGGCTTCGCTAAGCGAATTACAACCGAATGTAGATACAAGTATATCAGCGCATGGTTATATATTGCGACGACAAAAATTACAGGTACATTTTTATTTAAGTGGCCCACGATTCTTTCATGCCGGGAAAATTTTACAATTGAAATGTGTGGCAGAAATCGAAAGTTATCCGGAACTTATACGTGAAACCTCACTGAATGCAGCTTTAATTCCATACGATAATTTAAATAATCAAATGTTAATTCATGCTGGGAATAGTGGCGGTAAGTAGGACAAATATTTAGTAAGTTAAAGCAAATATTTTTAAATTCTTCAGATAAGAAAAATATTTACATAATAGTCCGTCAGACTTAACTTCAATGTCTTGAATGTGTGTTGTGCGTTATGTGATAATCATCAAAATTCCTAAATGTAATCGTATTGCGACCGTTCGCTTGAAAGATAAACTATATTTCTGAGATATTGATAATCAGAAAATTGGTGAATAAATCCTAATTGAAAAGTATACATACATCAATATGCTTATCTCGCTTCAGTTCTCCCATAAAATAATTTTTTTGCAAAATCCTCGGCAATGAAACTGCATACATAAGCATGCATTGATGGAATTGTAATTGATTTTTGGCCTGTTATCCTTTCATAAAATCAAAAACAAATTGCTTTTACTAGAAAAAAAAAAAAGAGAAACATATAGAGACCAAGTGCTTTGTATGCCCTCATATGCCTCCATATGCACATCCAGCAACTGTAGAATTGATTTTCTTTTTATTATACCCACTACCGAAGGTCGGGGGTATATTTCATTTTGTCATTTTGTTTGTAATGCCCAGACGGAAACTTCGGAGACCCCACAAAGTGGATACAAATTCTTGATCAGCATCAAATTCAGATATGATGTAAGCATGTCCATCTGTCCAAGTCCGTCTGTCCGTCCGTGGCATGTCTGCGGCAAACATGCCCACAAGGAAACTTCAGAGGCCCTCCAAAGTATGCGTATTCTTGATCAGCACCAAATCTAGAATCGATTCAAGCATGCCCGTCTGTCCGTCCGTGGCATGTTTGTGGCAAACATGCCCACAAGGAAACTTCAGAGGCCCCCCTAAGTACGTGTATTCTTGAACAGCATCAAATTTAGAACAGACGTAAGCATGTCCGTCTGTCATTCTGACTAACGTCTATGGTAAACATGCCCAGAAAAAAAAATTCAGAGGCCCTCCAAAGTATGCGTATTTTTCATCAGCATCAATGTTAGAACCGATCTAAACATGCCCACCTGTCGTAAGTGTGTAGTAAACATTTCCCTGGCCGCAAAAATGAAGATGCCGACTTGAAGTTTGCCAAAAACATTTGAAGTTCTTCTTTTTTATTGAAAATGGACCAAATCGATTATAGGCCAGGTCTACGGTGTAAACTGAAAGCAGGCTGGCTGTGTTCCTTTTTCTAAAGTAGCGATGGTGGGTATAAAAGATTCGTCACAGCCTAATGTAATTTTCTTACTTGTTTTTTATTTATTTTTTTTGTTTTTTTTTCTTATCATCAATTTATTTATACAATATTCTCCTTTTTGTACACTTTGCTTCTTTTTATTTTTTATTTATACAGGAGCCAAGACAGATTTTAAAGCTTTAAATCATCGTCACACAATCGTTATGCATTTCACAATTGCTGTGATATGTGCGACCGTCTTGTATACCTGGAATTTATGATCTCGACCAGGTATTGTACTCAAGTATTAAATTGTGAAATAGAAATAAATAAATGAGATTATGATTGAAAATATGGTAAGTACAGTAGGTAATGTATAATGATCAGTTATAATACTTGACACAAAAGCAATCGATAAGAGGAAGGAATCGTCAGTTACTATATATCATACCTTAGTTAGTCTCTTCAATAATGCAAAGAAAAGAAAATAAGAAAGAAACCCAATTTTCAAAACGGGTCATTTAACCGATTTCGAATTGATTGAAATAGTAATGTAAAGATTGTATATAAATAAAAAACAAAAAATAAAAAATAAAAACGATGAATAAAAATTTCATAAATACAACAGAATCTACATCCGCAGCATACCATACACATAATAAAACTGAATTGAATTGACGTGTGTACTTAGTTGTAATTATGATACGTTCCGATCATAAATTTAAGTGTTTTATATTGATGTATATGTATGTGCGTATGTGTGTGTGAAATTTTAGTAAGTATTATTATCATTATATTATATAATGTAAACACAGAACACGAATGGTTGATGATATAATTTTTAGATTTTTTTTTTTTTTTTTTTTGTAAAAATCGAAAAAATAAATAAATAAAATCTCAATTTAATGATGATATTCAACGTAAACTCAGAGATATTTCTTTGATGGAATTAATAAAACAACTGCATTTTTTTGCTGTGGTTTTAAGAAGATAAAAAACTGCCAAAATTTTAGTTTTTATTAAAATTAAAAAATTTTGTTTTTTCTTTTTTTTTTTTTTTTAGAAAAAGCTTCATAATTAAAGACTTCAAAAATAAATTATTTTTAATTCTTTTTTTTTTTTTTTTTGTAAATCAAGAAAGACTATACAAAAAAGGAAAACCAAAGACATCGATTGCTTAGCTAATAATATCTATTCATATAAATAATTTTTATATCCTGATTTTTATATATATATATTTTTTTTATAAATTTAAGCGACTGCAACAACTTTTGATATGTTTTGATAAATTGTTTTTAGAAAATTTATGAATTAAAAGTTTAATTAAAAATCTATCAAGAACTCATTGATTGATTGGCTTAAGGGAAATAAATGAAAAATTTTAGTGATTGTCCTTCACGAAAATAAATAGTATTGAGCTTTTTACCGTAAACTAAAACAATTTTAGAATACGAATTGTTGGGATATATAGATCACAGCCGATAAAATCTCACTTAAGGACACTTGACATACAAATCATTTTTCAATACCTAAAGCTAGAAGTAAATTGCTGCACTGTAAGTCAAATATTAGACCTATTCAAGAAGAATTATGTGATACTAATAGAACGGATACTGGTATCGAAAGGTTGTCAAAAACATCAGCGAGAGAAAGAAAACGAATCGATTATTTGCGTTTGCTTTAATTCCTAAGTTTTTCACATAAACAAGAACTGATATGCCAGCAATGATGGAAGAGGATAGACAGATGAGTATTGGACGACCAGACAACATTGTAGAGGATTCACTTACCTTGAGAAAGAGAGCACAAACTGCATTTTTATAGCAAATAACGAAATTTGAAAGAAATGCATAAGTGGCCGATAATAAGATTTGAAAGAAACGCATAAGTGGCTGATAAGGAATAACGAAAATTGGACAATTAGGGATAACAATATGCACAAAAACATGTTAGTTTGTGCGATGGAAGCTTCTTGTTTTGCAACAAAATTTAAACTAATGGCTTAGAATGTCATGTTATGTATTTGAAAGAATTAAAAAGAAAATCGTAGATTGAGAAGTGCTGGTGCAACCTAACTTCACTTTACTAACACTTCAAAAGTAGCGGCCAAAATTTGGGTACAAAAAAAGAGATTTACTAATTTAAGTGGACCGGTCATCTACTCTAGAACTGGACCCTACTAGAACTGGAAACTTCATCACATCTCATAAAAGAATAGAAGGATTTTGTGTAAAAAGTGTAGGTCCTGCAAGAGTTCGCCAAACTGTGATTTGTTTTACTATTGACAGGATTTACTGAATAGGACTCGATCACTCATCATATCTCATAAAGGAATAGAAAGATTTTGTATAGAAAGCGCAGCTCTAACAGGAGTTCGCCAACCTGTGATTTGTTTTAGTGTCGACAGGATTCACTCAATAGCATTAAGAGGCCTGTGAAAGAAAACCTTATGTCGAAACTTTTTGTTTAGAAATAAGTGAAAGAAGATCTTCGAAAAAAAAGTCTTTCTAGCAAATAAATCCATAAAATGATTTTCAATTAACAATAAATTTGCTGTTGACTTTAACACGACGACCATTTTTTGTGAGAATCTATTGTGATTGCTTTTTGACTGACTTATAATAAAAAGAAACATCGAGCCTAAGTGTTTACGAGCCTTCATAATGAGCTGAAACAACTTTACGGAGCTAATTACAGGTAAAAGATTTTAGTCCTCACACATTCTCCGAAATTACTTTCCATTGTAACCGCTAGGTAGCTAAGGTGATGCGAACTTTGTAGAAAATTTAATATTTATCTCACTGCCGTTGTTCGTGGTTGTTTCTCTTACTAAAGGTTCTCCTATTAACGATAGTTTAATACCAACTTAATGATAGCCATCAATTAGGACACACATAAAATTCTGAATTATCCGATTCTCATAACCATGGTTGATATTATACTAAAACTTTAATAAGAAGAAGACTTATAGACGTTCAAACAAACAATAAAATAGTGTATCAGTTTAAATTTAAAATAAAAAAAAAAAAAAGAACAAAAATTGATCAATTTACTGTCGTTGTGTTGCGTTATAAGTTTAAATGAATTTTTTTACATTAAACGACAACTACACAAAAGGAGAAGAAATTTTTACAAAATTTGATTTAATAAAAAATATTATTAAAAATGTAAATTGAAACGAAAAAAAAAAATATTATTATTAAGAAAGAATGAAAAACAAAGAAAAAACAAAAAAAAACCAAACCGTTGCCAACGTATAAATGCACAAAAGAAAAACTAAATATTTATGTATTTAGATCTAAATGCTAGGCACACAACTCTAAATATGTTTTTTTGTTACTTTTCAAATAGTACGTAAAAATAAAGAAAAATAAATATAAATAAAAATTTAAAAAAAAAAAAAACCATAAACCAATCGATAAAAAATGGCACTTGAATAAAATTGAAAACTAAACAATTTTAACAACAACAACAACCACAACAAAAATACGAAAATTGTAAAAAATAAATAAAACTGCATTGCTTAAGGGTAATTTAATAAAAATAGGATTTGAAAAAAGAGTAACTTAAAATGAAAACCAAAACTAAAACAAAAAAAAAAGGAAGAAGAAACAGAAAAAATAAAAATAAATATAGCAACAAGTTCAAGGCAAATAGAATATAAGAAATTAAGAGAAAAAATGCGAAAAAAAAGAATCTACAAAAAGTAAAAAGAAAATTACATTCGTCTCAAAACGATATCAACCACCTAAGCCACGCGATCACGATGTTTGTATAGTCAGTCAGTCAGGCTGACTTTCAAATTGAGAATTTATTTTGAACTGAAAGCTCAATTTCAATTCAATTTAGCTCCTCGCACTCGTAAGAGTCTTAAGAACAGAGAAATCAGTAAGTAACGTACTTTGCAGGACCTTGAGATGTATCTGCACGTGTGCTGCGAACTTTCTATTTTCACTCGTGTTCCTTGTATGCTATAAATTTTTTATCCTTATTCTTGCTCTTTGTATGCTACAAACTTTCTACTTTTACTCTTGTTCCTTGTATGCTACAAGCTTTCTAAGTCTATTTTTACTCGTCTTTTTTGTATGCTACAAACTTGCTATTTTCACTCTTGTTCCTTGTATGCTACAAGCTTTCTAATTCTATTTTTACTTGTCTTCCTTGTATGCTACTTTCTATTTTCACTCTTTTTCCTTGTATGCTACAAATTCTCTATCCTTATTCTAGCTACAAACTTTCTACTTTTACTCTTGTTCCTTGTACGCTAGAAAATTTCTATTTCTGCACTTGTTCCTTGTACGCTAGAAAATTTCTATTTCTGCACTTGTTCCTTGTATGCTACAAATTTTCTATTTTTACTCTTGATCCTTGTTTGCTAAAAATTTTCTATTTTTACTCTCGTTTCTTATTCGCTACAAAATTTCTATTTCTAGTCTTGATCCTTGTATGCTACAAACTTTCTATTTTTACTCTTGTTCCTTATAGCTTCAAACTTTCATTTTCACCCTTGTTCCTTGTTTGCTACAAACTTTCTATTTTTACTCTTGTTCCTTAGAGCTACAAACTTTCGTTTTCACTCTTGTTCCTTGTTTGCTACAAATTTTCTATTTTTACTCTTGATCCTTGTATGCTACAAACTTTCTATTTCTATTTATATTCGTGTTCCTTTTATGCTACAAACCTTCCAGTTTTACTCTTCTTTCTATTAAAAAATTGTAAGAGAGTTTAAACGAATGTACTTTAATGGATGTATAGATCCCACGGAAATGAAAAAATCTACATACGCGTTTACACTTTGGTGGTGGGTATAATAAATAATGCAGACATGAAAATAAACATATAAAAATTCATTATTTACTTATCGTGACTGAGTTATTTAATTTAATTCAATTAAAATTAAAACATTTTGTATAAAAAAATATCTTAACACATATAAATCATACCAACTAACTAAATAAATTGTGAGAAAATCTTTCAAATTCTTAAGATGACTAACTTTACCATACTGACACCTGCAAACATAACAAACATAACTACCCCAAAACACATTCTTACCAAAAATTACGTAACACACACACTAAACAAACAAACGAACAAACACAAATGCATTTCTCCCTATATATGACTGTAGTCTGTAATGCTGTACATTAAAAATTTACAAAATATATATAATTTTAGGATTACATAATAACAAAATTATTGTGAAATTTACTCAAAAAAAAAAGGAAAGAAATTTAAAGTATTAATAAGAAACACAACAACACATACAATTGATATTATTGAGAATAAAAGAAAAGTCGAAAATTTATTTAAATTTAATCAACATTTATTATAATTGTTAAATAATTTTGTTACTATAAAAATTTCACAAAATCAACAATAAATATTAAAACTAATTAATTATAATATTAAGATAAGAATGGAGATATTATCGCTCGCACAGACACAAAATATTCATACGTGAATACATAATCATATGAGAGCATATGTTTCATTTTTTACTGCAAAATTAAAAGGTAAGTTTAATGATACTTTCGTGTACTACCTCAAGTCGAAAGGATAATAAATCTCTTTCTATAGACGTTACCTAATCTATTATACTTGCTTTCGGCGAAATAACACTTAAATGTTTCGATTTCCATCAAACAGAGTGGGAAAGAAAGCGAATACGAATTTTTATCTTTTGATGTTTTTGATCAATATGATGCTTCAAATTGATTTAGAAATTTTCATTTATCTCTTTGTCCGTCCACTGTTATGTTGCTATGTCTTTTTGCTGACTACTAAAGGAAAGAGCAAAGCACCAATAAGAAACCTTTACTGATACCCTTAAATCATCTCAAATACTTTTGCATTTCACCCCCAAATTTTCACAGTCAATCGAAATCGATATGAAGTGTAATCGATAATGCTCCGCGTATGAAATAGAAACGAAGAACTGTATCTGTTAACACGGCTGCTTCCAACTAAATTTTCTTATGGACCCAATGTTGGGAACAGAATGCCGCACGGTGTCATTTATTTTCGCAACACAAATAAGAGTTGAAAAAAATATCTAACATACACTCTCTGCAAGTCAGCAAACGTGGGTTCAAACTCCATTGTGTTAGAGTTGGCAAAAATACCAACAAAGGCCCATATGGTCTAAGTCACCCCGCGCCTTCAATCAATCGCAAAAAAAAAAAAAATTTTTTGTGTAAGGAATTTTTGTAAAGAATTTTTTATAGAAAACTTGCCATATAAATTATTCAAAGCTACAGCTTTTACACGGTATCTATGATGACTTCTGAGATGCTTAAATGGTCCGCAAATTCCACAAATTTTAAAAGCAACGCCGATGATAGAAGATAATAGCACATATCCAATAAATACAATTTCTATCACTTGCTTTCTTTTCCATAATTATTACACAAAATGTGATATAAAAATATAAATTGTTTTTCAGCTAAACTGATTTTAAAACTTTATATAACAAATTTTTTAAATACGGGATAAACGATCAAGCTCCTTTTTTACCTTTATGTTCACGTATTTTTATACCCACCACCGAAGGATGGAGGCTGTTTGCAACATCTAGAAAGAAGCCTCAGAAATCTAATAAAGTGTTTATTTTCGTGATCGGTATCAAATTCGAGATCCACGTAGACGTATCTCTTCGTCCGTCTAATCATTCAATTATCTGATGATGAGATTTGGAAGAACATTGAAAGCTCTTTCACCTACCGTTGTTATTGAAAATTTGACAAATCAGTCACCAGCCGCGCCTACAATATAAAATAACCTAAAAACACCTCTGTTTTCTGGGTGTTTTGGTCACTACTTATAGATTAAATAATAAAAATTTCCGTGTTATTCCATAATTCCCATCTATTAAAATATAGTTTTTTACCTTTGGTGGCTTTGGTAGGTGTATAAGACTCTGCATAGTAGAATATAATTTTCTTACCTGTTTTCAATGCCAGAGAAGAAGGAAAGGAGTTAGCTCTGGGGTTTTCGTTTTAAAAACAAATAGTTGAATGAGATGGCATCCACAAATTACTCTGGATAACTATTTGTATAAATATTTATTTTGAATTATTCTGCTACATACCCTTCCCCTCATTAATGGTAAAAACAAGGCGTTAGAAACTGACAAAGCTTTTGTGGTAAAGTCTACAGGTAGAGTAAAAAACACTCTCTTTGTATAGTCGGTCTACTCGTTTGAAAAGCATTCTTCCAATTCCATAATACGCTTCGTCTTGTTTGGAGTAGGTATATATATCCGCTAGTTTAAACGTTATTTGAAAAGAAAGTATTCTTCTAATTGCATAATATTCCTCATCTTGTTTCTTCGGAATATTGCTTTATACGCGCGATAGGCTGAATTGATCTGATTCTTATTTAGTGTAGTAAGCTCCATCTTGCTTCTTCGGACTATGGCTTTGCACTTTATAAGCAGTAGAAACAGCAAATTAAGGAAATTTAAATCGAGGTCTCTCAATGCCTTAGCATAAAAAGATTTCAAACAAAACTTTCTGAGAGAGAAGTACACCTAACACTAATCGTTGCTATAAGTGAAATATTTTCAATTTTTAAGTTTAGAAATTTTTAACATTTCTTGGCTGCCAAATAGACCGTTGTCAATAAATTGTTAAGATAAAGTACTTACAATTTAACTTATAACTTAAAAGATCCGGAAAGTAGTCTTTGTTGAGATTAGATTTTTTTTTTTTTTTTGCTTTTGTTAGGTTCTTTCCCAAACATTCTTATAAAGCCTACCTAGTTTTTCAATTATCGAATGGAAACTTAAAACAGGTATTCTTCACCTTCTTCCTCATTTGTATGCAAAACATTAATATTATAAACTAAAATGTGTGAAAGAAAATGTTGTAATTCATTTTAAAATTTATAGCACAGAAGAAATGCGTACAACAAATGTTGCGTTGTATGTCTTGTATAACTTGTTCTCTTAATCCATACCTATTATTTATTTCATTAAAGCAATCAATATATCATGAAAAGCTATAAGACTTTTAAGACCATTGATTTACTTTAATTTGTGTAAAATAATAATCAATGAATCAACACAAGCATCAGCATCAGCATCAGTATCAGCATCAGTATCAGCATCAGCATCAACATCAACATCATTATTAGCAAATTTTAAATGTTCTCTCTGCTTTCATATAAATATTAATACTTTATTGTTATGTGCTTTCGTATTAAATACTAAATGTACGTTTAAATAAATCTACTCCAATAAATTAGTGCTACATACACACATGTGCTCATCTAAATTAAAAGGAGATTAGTTTAGGCAACAAGAAAATCAACTAAAGATTTTCAAATTATTTTATTGCAGAACATAAGCTTTTTTCATCATAACTTCAAAGTACTCATCGCTGTCAATGGAAGCACTAATACTGGCGTAATAATTTGTAAATTCTTCTTTTGTAACCTGTACATATATATTATATATATATATATATATCGAGATAATCATTTAAAAAAAAAGGAAAGGAAAGGAAATTGCTTTCATTATGCAATATAAACCCTTTATATATGTGTAGACATAAATGTATGTATGTTTATGTATTTACCTGGCCATCTTCATTACCACGTCCACCTTCGAAAGTGTGCAAGAATTCGGTTAAAATCTCGTCTTCAGTCTTTTCACCGCTCTTAAATTTCGGATGCTCGCGAGCACTGTAGACGTTCTTTAAATCCGCTAAAGTAATGACACCGTCACCGGTTTTATCCATTTTTGCAAAAGCTTGATTTATTACCGCTATACGTTGCTGTGACATTGGAGGCTGTAAAAATATACAAAAAAAATTAATTTTTAATTTTTTTCATTTTCCTCTTAATTCTCGCGTTTTCAATCAGTGCAATATGTTTACTTACCCGTAACTTAAGAAGAAATTCTGTCATATTTATCGAACCGCTGCCATCTTCATCAAAACTGCACGAAAACGCAAATAAATAAATGAAGAAATAAATAAAACATACATAACGAAGATAACGAAGCTTTCACATGTTACTTTACCTGCGAAATAATTGTTTAATCTCCTCCTTACTTATATCCAAACCAAACTCTTTAACACCTTTCGTAAATTCTTCTTCATTCAATGCTTTGCTTCCATCATCATCCATATTGCGAAAGGCTCTATAAGGAGAAGGAATATAAAAAACAAAAACAAAAAGTTAAGTAATGTGTACATAGTGAAATTCCATATGGAAAAATAAAATGCATATAACACAGCGTGTCCTTGGGTGCACACGTTCGTTGTGATCCAAAGTTAAATACGCTTCAAGTTATGTATGTATTTATGTACGGTTGTAAAGTGGAATTTTTATACGATTTAAATATTTGTGTTCATCGAAGTCCATGCATTTATCCTAATGTACTTGTTTTCTGGATACACTTTTTGTCTGTCTCTACGTTTATCTGCTAATGGCACTCTGGCAGACATAAATATTGATCTCGAATATGTATGAAAATTGTTGCTAATTAATGCAATTCCGTCAAAGAAGAATAAAAGATTTTCAAGCACTCGGTTGTTACAGTAATCGAAGGTATTAATCAAAATTCTAATGAGCTTGCTCCAAATTAAATTAATTAGTGGCTACTTATGTAAGGTTTTACCTTATTAATGCACTTTTTATTAAAGCTGGAAAGATCAGTTATATTCTCTTTTTCCATGAAAATTATTTGTTTTTCTGCATTTTTATGAACCAGAATTGCAAATTCATTTCCTATATTTCAATACGAAAAAAGATAAGTATATTATCGGACAACAAAATATTTGTTTTTCTTCATTTTTATGAACCAGAATTGCAGGTTTATTCCATGTTTTTATTTATAAAAAAGATAACTATATTATCGGACGAAGGATATATTTACTTTAGACCAGAATTTCTTACGTTCAGCTGTGACTCTTTTGAGAATTGTTAATTTATTTATTTCTTTATTACTGGCTACAATTACACGCTTCAGCCATACATATAATAAGCGAAATTCTTTTAGATAAAAGATTAAAATTACGTATTTCAGAAGAGGATATATTTACTCAAAGGCACAACAACGTAAACAGTTTCATTTACAAAGTAAACAATTTCTTAGCGTATTATCGTAGCGTATATTATGTGAACTTAAGTCTAAGATTTCTTTTCTTAAATATCTCCATAAGACAAACTACGGCTCTAATATCATTTTCCAGGTAAGTTAAATTTCAGTTATTCATAAATGGAAAACTTGAAATTCAGTTGTTACTTAAACAAATTTTCAATTTTGCAATGACTTTTACTTAAAAATTTTTTTGATGTTTTCTTCAATTCGTCAGGTCTTTTGAATACTTTGCTCTTGCTCGTGATATATAAGAAGAAGAAATTTATTTAATTAAATTAAATATTAATAAAAATATGAATTAATTAAATTAAGTTTAAATTACATTAGATATAAATTAATTAATAATTACATTTAAGTTAAATTAATTAATTTAAATTAATTAAATTAAACTAAATCTAAATTAATTCAAATTTAAATTTAAGTAATTTAGTTAAATTAAATTCATTAAATCAATTAAGTGAAATTTAAATTAAATTAAATCAATTAAATTAAATTTAAATTAAATTAAATGTAAATTAAATTAAATTTAAACTAAATTAGTTAAATTAAATTGATAAATTTAATAAAATTAATTAAATTAACTTGATTAAAATAATTACTAAAATTAAGTTAAATTTCAATTAAATTTAATTAAATAATAAATAAATTAATTAAAATCACAATTACAGCTAAAGTTAATTTGTGATATCAATGATATCAACCGACCAATCAAAAAAAAATGGAAATTAGCAAATATTCAAATTACGTTTTATTTCATAAATTTATAAAAAAAAAGTTAAAAGTACTTTGGATTGTCTTTTGTGTCTGGTCACATGTGTTCACAGTAGTTCAACAGTATTTCTAGCTACTTTCGGTAATGTTTTTTTAACCGCAATATCTGCAAAAGACATTACTCGATTCGGAAACACTGTCGCAAACGATACATCTTTGAGTAATTGACTTTCTCGTCTGATACTTATAGTTTATTTATTAAAAAAACCTACTCAACGGTTCCTAAATTTTTTCCATCTGCTAATGTTTATATATATATGAGGAAGACATTAGTAGTAGTAAAGTCTTCTTAGTCTTAGAAGTCTTAGTAAATGTCATATCAAACTATACGCTTTCCATAAAAAGAGCTATACCGCCTCTGCAAAAAATGGTTAAGGGCTCTATTATCAAAATAAAATGATTTTTGGAAATTTGGAACCAATTTCTTGAGCCTTAAATAAGTAAGGCCTTCTAAGGATAAATTTAAGTTAAAGTTAACTTTTTAGTGATTATGAGGAAGACATTATTAGGTGTGGTCAAAAACATCACCGCCAAGAACTTCTACTTCATTACTTTTTTATAAAGCAGATATAATATTGAGTGTCATAAGTAGAATTTGATTCACTATTTGTTAAATTCATTTACCTTCCCAAGCCATGAATGCCGGTAGCACCGCGTGTTAAACAGAGTGCTCGTAATTTAGCCAATGGATCCATTCCGCCAGCAGCCAATTGTTCTTCAGCTTTATTACGTAGATTAGCTTCTATCTTTTCCAAATCCTATCATTGAAAAATAATTAAAAAGAAATTCTTTTATATCCATAAACGAAAGCTAATGAAAAAATTACAAATTCATTAGATAAGGTTTCATTCAGTTCGATTGATTAAGCAGTGGGCAGTAAGCATATACATAAGCGATCAAACTAGTTATGAATCACACACACACACACATACACACGTCTTTTCAAATTCATATGAAAAGCACAAAACTTCAATTGTTTCTTTATTTTCTTTTAATTAACTTTTATTTTAATTAATTTATATTAGTTTTGGTTTTATTTTCATGTTAAGATTTACATTTAAGGCTTAGTTCTTTATATAAATATGTATATATATATATATATATATATATATTAGTAGCTTTGTACTTACATTTAAAGATTTCGATTGCAAAGACTGCTGACAACTTTGTAAAAATACAACAATCAACAGCAGTTTTCCCCATCCCCCACTCTAACGAAAGAAAATTTCATTTTAAAATTAGTCAACAATAAAAGCTAAATGAAAGTCAGGAAAAACAAATTTGTCATATCTTTCCATTACCATTTAAGGCGGAAGCAAACAATTCCTCTCGTTATATAAACAAAACATAAAGAAAGAAAGAGATAGAGGCAGAGAAAAAGATGCTCAATGATTGAAAATAACATGCATACACTTTTTAAAAAAAGATACAGAAAATTGAAATTTATGAGAATACAATCGATAGAACCTATAATTGATAGTCTTTGTAACAATATCGTGCCATGCCGTGCATGTTTCATATTTGCGATTCTTTATATGTGCGTGAGAACAAGTGCTGTCGATAAGAGTTTTACTTTCATGTCCGAATCATTCATTACAAAGTGTCTGTAAAGTTTATAGACTCTTAAAAGAAAAGATTTGCTTTTCATCAATAAACAAATATTTCTATTAAGAATAAAAAAAGAAGAAAAACTATTCATTTAAAGTAGACGTCTTGCACAGTAGATTAATGTCCTCTTTTTGATGATGTTCAGAAAGAGAGAATTGAAGAGCAAGAAAGGGAGAGAGAGAGAGCGAAATAGAGACAGAGATAGAGAATAGGGGAGAGGGAGAGAGAAAGACAACATGGCCGGACGCTTCGAGGTGTGGCTTTACCAGCCGAGCAGTCGCTATAACGTAGAAATGACCGGAGGGTGCGAGGTGTATGGCTCTATCGGCCGAGCAGACGCTACAATGGAGAAAGGACCGGAGGGCATAGGGTGTATGACTTTACCGACCGAGCAGTCGCTATAGCGAGGAAGGGGCGGAGTACGTCGCTTTACCTGACGAGCAGTCGCTATAAAGGGGAAATGGTGGGAGAACGTGAGGTGTATATTTACCGGCCGAACAATCACTATAACAGCGAAATGGCCGGACGGTGCTACGTGTATACACATAATATGCCCTCTAGTGCCTTGGGGATTGAACCCGGATACACTGCTGACTTAACAGTCTCGTTTCTTAACAACCTGGCTACGTCGCCGCCCAACTGATTGAAAATCAAATTTCATTCCTCTGCATCGCATTCAAAGAAAATTTCTTACTTTAAAGCTTTTACATAAACATGTTTCTTCTAGCAATAAATAAACCTAGAGCAGTAAAACACTTTCTTCTCATTTGATATTTTTTAATAAACGCAAAAAAGATCTTTATGAATGTTATTGTATTTCTATTGTAATAACGATTTGAGCACTAAAGCAGATCATTTATAGTCAGGGGAAAGGCAAGTCAAAAATTTAACCTTATTTACCTTTGCCTCTGGTCGAATTTTGGAAACGTGTGATTCAATCCTTAACGAATTCTAAATATTTTTTCGAGGTGAATTTATCGATCGAGAGAATTTCTTTTTTGATTTTACAAACGGTTCTAATATAGTGCAAGAGCTTTTACATCAATGCCTACTTCAAAATGATTAATTATGATTTGGTTACGCCCATTTTTGACCTTAAGTTTTAGATAATCCTGATAGATTTTTGTACCATCTTTGAGAACAAGTTCTGCAGTCTGCTGTACGGGAATCACAACCATTTTCAAAAGTTTTCTTATTCGTATCAATTGAAAGTTACGTAGGAAAATGTCATCGCTACAGCCCAATGCTAGACCTTGAACGTTTGAGCGAACGAATGAGTTGAAGAGATTCAATACCTTATACTGTGTAAAATTACGAATGGAACGAGGTTTCTATTAGACACCATCTAAACATTTTTACTAACTAACTAACTACTTTTATTTCGGTTGTCCGGCTTAATATTTTTTAAACAATCTAGTATAGATATAAATTATTAGTACAGATATTAATTAAATTAATTTAAATTAGTATGTTAGTTAGTTATAATTAATTACTGTAAATGTTGATGAAAATTGGAATTTTATTCACAGATGTCTTACTCAACATTGCCAAGCTCTAAGTACTACTTGACATCAATAATAAGTTCTTGCCAATTAATTTACTTTAATTAAACGATATTTAATTTATTATTATTTTCCTTTGTTGTATATTTAGTTGAATCTAAGATTCAAGAAATATTCGCGATTTTAATTAATATAAATTAAACTAAGCATTACGGAGACTGATGCAAAACAAGTAAAATCATTATAGTCGAGCAAAGTCTTAATTTAAATACCCTACACCGCTAATCTATACTAAAATACAATTTTGCCTTTAGTTTCATAAGAAAATATTAAAAATTTTATAATGCTTTCGTGTAAAAGCATGATGCCATCCCATGCGAGCCTTTATAAGGAAAGTGGCCTGGAGCATCATATAATATTAAAAATTGGAACATTTTGTCATATAAGGATTTACTTTTCAAGGAATGGTTATAAGGGAGACGATCCACATTGCTCATTTTAAATGAAAAAATCTCAGTTTTTAGCGCTTTTTCACGAGAAATCTTAGAAATTGCAATTTCTTTTCATAGACTCTTTCAAAAGTGTCCTTATATGAGCAATGGTCGTAAAAGCAATCAGATCAAGTCAATTTTCTTTAGCCCTACGTAAGTAAATTAAACTGTAGCGGAAAGATTTTGAAGAGAATAATGCTTCTTATTAACTTCAACTCCTGAATGATTTGTAAAAAAAAAAAGAAAGACATTACTCTCGCTTAACTTAGCAATCGTTTCCTAAAAATATAAAGCAAAAATTTTTTTAAAAGACGAAAACTTATGCTTTGCACTGTTTTTATTTTTGTTATAAAAACTCGTCTGTTCCAAGAATATTTGATTAAATGAATCATAACTCAGAGATGCTATGAAATCAATGCGTTGGTAATTGACCTTAAATGTGACTCATGCAAGCACTTATGAAAACCATCCAGTTACATGCATATATGACAGTGTATCATGATGAAATAAAAAAAAAGTTAATTTTAGCTTTGGAAAGAACCACTTACGAAAAATTCATCAACCATTTTGTGCATTAAAGATTTAATGCTATAAAAATCCAAATATAAGAAGAAAAAAAAAGAAATTTTTTTAACACAAAAACCGAAATTAGTTTCACTTGAGGTCAGTAGAGCACTTACGTTATATATATATATAGATATTTATAAGTATAAAAACCGAATTCTTTTTTTTTATTTTATTTTTTTCTGGTTTACGTGCTGACTTATCAGCTTTAAAATACAAACTAATATAGGAATAACTAACGAAACGGTAACAGCCGGTGAGTAGTCGATCGTTTTTATATATTTTTTTTTTTTTTGGTTTTTTTTTTTTACATTTCATTTATTTATTTTACTTTATTTTGTTGAAGTAAATCCCACAGCGTACAAAGCTACGTAAGAGATGACGAATAGTGTATGCGTGTGTATGTGTGTTGTGTGTAAAAATCTAGAACGATTTTCTTCTCGCAATCTGTTGACAAGAAAACCAGTTTTTATCTTCGCTACTACAAAAGGGGGGCAAAGTTAAAAAAGCTCTACAAAAGAGAGAAAATATAAAAATTTTATCCATTTAAAGTATAAAATAAGAAGCGATTCAAACCGAATATATTAATACCCAACACTTGTTAGATTCGTTCGTTTTTTGATAATAAATAAAAAGAGGAGTGATCGCGTATATCTATAATGAATTGTGTATTTATGTGTTTGGACAGTAAACCGTTAAAGCTTAATATAAATATTTGTTGAAATTACTTAAGATATCTAAAGAGACTTAACTAAGACTACAAATTCGATTAAGCACAAAGTCTTGGACAAAAAGCGTTAATAAAAAGGTAATGAAGAGAACTCAGTTCCCATCAAAAATAAAATTTCAATCGTTCAACTTTCACCAATAAAGAGTAAATGAATTTATAAACTGCGTTAAGTAAAAAATGAGAAACTTTAGTGGAAGTGGTTTTTTTCTCTATAAACATTCAATGGCGGATAACTAAGAGTCAACTCTGTTACTCATGTTACCGGATAATATAATAAATTTAGCATAAAAGAACTCCGGATGGTAATTCTTGGTTAAATGGTAGTGGATTTTGAAAAAGAGCTTCGCTTAAATATCTAATATACTTTCAGTTATATGCGTCGGTCCTTAAGGTAAAACTACGGATTGCTACGGAATTATTTCAAATGCTCTTCAAAGAAACTTATATGATCTACGCGCTCTTGTCTTTTTATTGTTTAAAAAAATTATGAAATAAAAAATCGGAAAAAGATCATCTATGTTTCATGGTTTATCTTGTGCTTTAAATATTAGAAAAAAAAATTATTAACAATCCATTCATCAACATTTCAGATTAAGTCTCATCAATGTTTCCATTTAATTGCTTGCAAATTTAGGCCTTTCACTCAATGAGAGTATATTTAACAATCAAATATTTCCGCACAATCTCTTAGCTCGTAGTCGGATAACTCTATATATCCTACTATGTAACGACTAATATACTGAGTTAATTAATCAGATCATTTTTGGGATATCAAGTCATGGAAATTTCATACTAGAAGAAGAAGAACAAAGCGCTCTCAATTTATTCTTGGCTGACTTTTACATATCAAGACTTAGAAGATTTTTCAGCAGTACGAAAGATAAGAGATTTTGTATTCATCTGTTATGTCCTATACCTGGCCATGGCTTTCAATAACTTCAACTTTAATGAAACAAAAGAAAAAGCAGCTTATTTTTATGTTTTTTTTTGCTAACATTTCTATGCTTGAAAAAGCCAGAAAAAGAAATTTTTTTTCTTTTTTTTTTCTTCTATTCTGTCTCTTAATTATGATAATGTTCTTCTTCTTCTTCTTCTTCTTCTTTTCTAAACATCATCATCATCAATTAAATTTGGGTGCATAGCACTGAAATATTTGGCAAAACTAGTATACTTTCCATCCAAGATAGTGGCTTTCAGTCTAATGCTCAATTCAAATTGAATGAAAGATTTCATGAATTATACGTTTGCTTTAATTGTCGCTTGTTTAATTTAATTGACTCTTTTACTAACACAAATGTTCTTTTCATTCTGTCAATTAGGCACACCTTGTAGAGCTATGAAATTTCTATGCTCCACTTTTCAGAACCTCATCTACAACACAAGCAAAGAAACTTTAATGAAAAAATAACAAATGATGATAATGAATGAATGATTTAAATAATAATTGTCGTTAAATTATTTAAACTTGAAAAGTATACAGCATAGCCAACTTATGGGGTTTTTTTTGCTTTACCGTAACGTGTAGGGTTTTTGCGTTTTGCAATAGCAATCGCTTGCATCTCACACCTCGATCAATTATTTCCGGGACTGTTATATACAGACGTTGTCTCTTAATAAAAAATCTTTATTATTTTTTGAAAGTTCCTATCTTGCCACCATTAATTTGAAACGTCGTACGATAACAGCCGGTTTGGTGATTTTAAACGATGTTGTTCGTGCAATGATAATGCTGATTGTACGGAACGTAATGGGTGCTAAAAAGAGGCCGGCTTAAATCAGAAAACATTAACAAGAAAATATTGAAAATTATTCTCGGTAATCGAAAAGTAAACTTGCAAGAGTCAGCTGACATTCTATGCATTGTATCCAATAATTTGCCTGAAAATTAGTGGGCAGGACCCGGAAATCGGTTTTTTTACTTACAATGCAACAAGAGCACAGTGTCATAAGTCTATTGCTACAACGACAAAATAGCATGAATTGAAGATCGAATTGCTAAACACAACGTATTCTGCTGATCTGGTCCCTAGATTTGAAAATCTCAATGAGAAAAAGATTTGACTGAAATAATTACCTTATTATGGAAAATTAAGCATATTTTGAGGGACTTCGCAGATAAATGTTGCACCGATAATATCGTTCTTGAAGGAGGCTGGCTACATCAAAACTGAATTTGACAAATTTTAAAAATTCCTTATATAGGGTTATGTTGTGTTTTTGGTGCTTTTGGGTAGATGTTTGGGCCTCTTTTTAAAGCCTGCTCTTTTTTATGGAGATGTATACACGCGTGTCTTCCAACTTATATTATTGCAGAAGACACGGCAAAAGCTGCAAGGTTTGAGAAAATAAAAAACAAATTCTTCCCTCAATCCCTAGCTCGGCTTCAGTACGCCAAGACACTTTTAATTTGCCAAATTGGTATTCTTCTAACAAAAATCAAATGACAGAATGCGAGTTATAACGCATGAATGATCATTCTTGAAAGATAGAGGATTTATTTAAGAAAATTTCCACTTAAATACTATTTTTCGTATTACTAAATTAATACGAGTAGTTACAGTTGTTGCTTAATCCTAACCAGCAAAAATATAAATATATAAAATAAACCATTAATGAATAGGGGTAATGAGGGCGTTTAGTATAATTGCATTCTTCATTGATTTGGATCAATGAAGAAATGTATTTCGACACTTTCTGAAGTGGAGTGTTAACAAACTACAAAATGACACTTTCTTGAGTGAGTCATTTGGATTTGTTTTCTTTTGTTTTTATTTTCCCTCACACTTCAGATGTGTGTGGTTGTGTAATCACACAACAATCAGTATAGCTTTTTACACGAGTAAAGAATTAGAAAATTATCTTCACAAAAAATGTAAACTGAAATGTCATCTTTTACACACGTGTTCGTTGAAGACAATGAGTTGAATGTTGTTAGATACGTAGGCATTAACACGATGTAGTGGCAAAAAACCGTTGAGACATAATATATCACTTAATCTAATACCGGAAATTATTGATCGATGTATTATTTTAAATTTACTGATTTTGTAAAGAAAAAAAGAATAATTCATTAGAAAATAATTGCATCGCATAAATCGAACGATTGCTTAAAAACATTTTTTTAATTTCATTAATGGGATTCATACTAAAATTATAAATCATTTTTAATTTTTCTCTTTTACATTTTTCACTTGGTATACGTATATAAAGTTAAACAAGAAATTCTAAAAATTTATTCGTTTTTCTCAAAAACATGTTTACACATTTCACATTAAACATTTCAAGCACCATTAGTCGTAATCGCTTTTTTGTTCTTTTTGTTCTGTTCTGTTAACAGAACCAAAAAAAAAAACTCTTACTTAAAATCATTATCATTTGTTTCTCTGCTTAATGTTTGATTATTTCGGTTCGTTTGTGTTCGAATGTAATTGCAACATAATGATATATTTCTATAGATATTTTGTGTATGTGTGTGTGTGTGTGTGTGTGTGTGTGTGCGTAAACAATCAAATGTAGAGATAAAACATGCAATGAAAGTAAAAATATATAATTTTTTATGATGATTTAATTAATTAATTTATAGAAAAACTCGGAAAATCTGTAATAATAATATAACTAAATAAATTGATTAGTTTGTTCGTAATAGATCCAAATTAGCTAAATGAAGAACAATTGAATATATATCGCACTTCTGCAATTAATATAAGCAATTAAGGTCAGTTTTGCTAAAATATCCTTTTAGAATTTTTTGAATGTATAGGGAGCATCAAAAAAGCAAATGAAAATTATTGTGTGTACTCTACTTTAGTAGTATGCGAACAATAAGTAGCATATAAAAAGGTCGTTATTTACCTTATTTTTATACTCACTACCGAGGGCTGAGGCGTATATTCCATTTGTCATTTTGTTTGCAACACTCAGGATGAAAGTTCGGAGACCCCAAAAAGAATATAAATATCTTAATCACCACCAAATTTAAAATCGATTTAAATATGTCCGTCTGTCCGTACCTAACAATATATAATATGGCCGCAATAATGAAGATATCGGCTTCAAATTTGGCAGAAGCATTGAATATTAAGTCACATACGTTGTAAGTTAAAATGATCCAAATCGGTCACAGACCACGCCTACAATATAAAATAATCTTAAAACACTTTTGATTACCGTATGTTTTGCTTATTATTCATAGACCGAACAATCGCAATTTCCACAGTATTCCATAGCAATAAAAAAAATCTGCCACGTCCATTTAGATTTAGGTTTTTACATTTTTTTTTAGATAAAGATAGTGAGTATAAGATTCGACGCAATTGAATATAATTTTCTTATTTTGTTTTTAACTGCGCTATTGTGTAATCAAAATAACACTTTAATATTTTAATTGCAATTGTTTTGAACAATTTTGTATCATTAATAAATTACAAAATGATTTTCAAAATTTCCCAAAGCAAATCAAAAAAGTATGACCTCAAAAGATACATTGGATTGGTTAACCAACACACTTCAAAGTCTCAAGCTGAAACTTAAAACCTCAAGCTTATCAAACATATACTGAAGGGGG